>VZTG01003817.1:552056-584917 GCA_013397845.1 Melanocharis versteri
TTTTTTCACTCGCTAGAGAATGGCTGCTCATGGTTACCAGATCCATCTGGCAGTTAACAGTCCATGTATGTCAAACAACCCAGAGACTCCCTTTCAGCAATGGCCAAGGTAGATGACATCAAGAAAGACACAGGATATAAATATAACCTATGCTCTGGACCAATCCCTGAAGACACTTAAGAAATGAAGCACTTTCATAACACTGAAAAATGTACTTATAAGTATGGCAGATAAATATTAGGGCTGTTGGATATTTCTGCCTGTGTTGTACAAGCACATGACATATAGGGGTATGACTCAAAGTAAATTTCTAGCCACAGTCAATAACTTCTTTGATGTAGATTGGAATCTATGCCCTTGAAGGGGCCACAAAAGCCAAAAAAACTCTACCACCATTTCAAAGAGGGTCACTGAATAAAAATGAGTAAGCTTGTTACAAGGAAGAAAAAAGAATTGGCTACAAAAGTCACATTTTTACAGGTGGCACAGAGACTGATTAAAGACACCCTTTGCAAGCTCAGAAGAAATGCATACAACCCACCAAAACGACTGAGAAAATCCAGAGAAGGGAGCTGTCATGAACGAATGGGATGAAGGAGGCTATTAGAAAGGAAAAGGCATCCTTGTAAAAGCTTCAAGTTGTGTCCAAACACAAGTGAGGAAAACAGAAAGGATTGTAATCTTTGGGAGGCTTAAACATAAAACACAGCCCAGGGTCAGAGGGCTGCAGGGACCAGCAGCTCCCTATGGGCTGGAGGTCGGAAGTTGTGGGGGCTGTCCATGGGCAGAGCAGGACCTGGCTGCCCTACGCCAGGGAGAGCAGCAGTCCAACGGGAAGCTGGGGGCAGCCCGACACCACAGCACACCAGGCACCTCAGTGGGGACAGGCCAAGGCTGAGGTCAGAATCAGGCTCAGTGAGCAGCCTCCCACAGGCAGCCACCTAGGGGCTTCTGCTGAGGCTGGCAGAAAGCAGGGGCCACTAAAAAATGGGGGTTTCATCCATACCAGAGGAGGATGGAGAAGTTACTAGGCCAGACATCCTCCTCAGAGATACATGAGAGGATCTGTCTTAAACTGAAGTGCCATTGAATAACATGAGAAAAAAAAAAACAACAACTGAGCTCTAACATTATTAGACTGGAGTGTATCCCATCACCAACTCTAGAGGGACTTGAGTATGAAACAGCCGAACTTACAATAGAAAAATGCCTGCTTCAAATTGTCTTAAAATCAAAGGAAGGTGGCAAATATGAAATAAATTCTAAAAAATCTAGAGAAGGTCCAGAAAGCTACAGATTAGTACATGTGGAGTGCACACTAGGCAACTTCCTACAGGCTTCAATGAATGTAATGTGTATGTCAATATAAACAACATGTTGGGAAAGAATCAACATTCCAGTATGAAAATGGAAGACACACCTCGGACAATCTCAGTTTTTTTGAGAAGTCAGTGAGAACATGGACAAATGAGATCCACTTGTAACTCATGTACTTCCAAAAATCGTTTTATAAGCTCTCTTACCCGAAGTCTCTAAAAGAAACTAAACTGCATGGGAGAAAATAAAAAAAAAGGAGGTCTTTGCACTGCTAAAAAATTTACAAGAGAGGATATTAGGAATAAGAATGAAGGACAGCTTGCAGTATTTGCCGGAAGGATATCACAGAATCATTATTAAGGTTAGAAAACATCTCCAAGATCACTAAGTCCAACTTCTGTCCAAACATGACCATGCCAACTAAACCAAAGCACTAAGTGCTATGTCCAGTCATTTCCTGAACACCTCCAGGGATGGTGACTCCATCACTTCCCTAAACAGCTCATTCCAGATCTTGGACTTAAAATGAAGAAATGGACTTTGCATTAATAAATTCTTCTTGACATCCAACTTGAAACTCCCCTAGTGCAGCTTGAGGAGATTTCCTCTTGTTCTGTTGCTGGTTGCCTGGGAAAAGAGGCCGACCCCACCTTGCCACAACCTCCTTAGGAGGTCAGGCATTGGAATAAGTTGCCAAGGAGGTGCTTGACTTATCATACTTGGAGAGACATCCAGGTTTGGCACTGGGTGAAGTGGTTTAGTGGTTTAGGGATTACAGTGGTAGTGCTGGATGGATGGTTGGACTGGAAAATCTTAAAGATCTCTTCCAACCATATCATTCTATGATTCTATGAAATTTTAATTCAGTTTTTGAAAACACAATGTATGCAGGATCCAAATGTTGCCTGGAACTTTTGGAAACTGCCTCACATACCTGCAGAACTTCAATTAAAGTCTTCACACTCAGTAGGATTCTGCAGGTCATCCCACAGTAAATACAAAGGTATCTACTACAATTATTTTTTAATTACCTCTTGGGCAATACTGTTAAAGCAGCACAACATCTTACCTAGACATCTTACCTCAAATCTTTCATTTTCCTAAGATAATAAAGTTGTGTTTGTCCATAAAGAAGCAAAGCTGGCGAGGAACTTTTTACAAGGCTATGTAGTGATAGGTCAAGAAGCAATGGCTTTAAACTGAAACAAGGTAGATTTATATTACATATATGGAAGAAATTCTTAACTGCAAGCAGGGTGAGACGCTGGATCGGGTTGTCCAGAGACTTTGTGGATGCCCTGTCCCCGGAAATATTTAAAGCCGGGTTTGATGGTACTTTAAACAACTTGATCTAGTGAAAGGTGTCCCTGTCGATGGCAGGGCATTGGAACTAGAGGATCTTTGAGGTCCCTTCTGACCCAAACCATTCTAAAATTCTGTGAAGTGTCTATGAATGAGTTCAACCCCTTTAACAGATTGAAAAAAAACAGCAATTTTCTAACAAATTAAGGGTTCAGGTTAATTTAGGCATTTATACTAGTTCTCATTTCTGCATTAACTTTCATAATAAATGAGAAAATTCTCATAACAACCTCCTGCATTGTATGATGTACACGTTGCTCATGAAACATAAAACATCTACCTGACACATACAAATCAAAACATAATGGGAATGAAGGTAGCTTTTATATTTTAAAAGCAGTAAATTTTCTTGGACGTTTTCTATTTTTATGCTTATCTTGTGACTTTCTTCAACTCATCAATTTCACATGAATAAAATGACTCTCTTACAAACACCTCCAGGCATATGAACTCAATATAAAATAAATACAGTAAAATATTGATAAGCTAAACTATGTAGTTTTGCTTTCCAAAATATTAACATATATTTTCTTTTAAAAAGAGATGATTGAAATGCATAGGGTAAGAGAATCCTGGCAGATAAGAACTTTACTTCAAAAAGGTACCATGTGATTACTTATGCCAGGAATGTCAATTGCTTTGGCTGATGCAGAGCCAACAAATTTTAATTTATGACAACTGACTTTATAGTATCCTGTGGGAATTTCTGTCAGAGACATGGCCTCTTCCAGCCACTCCAAGCCACCCACTGCAGAGTGGTGCTTGAGATGGAAGAGGTTTAGGAAAGGGCAAAACCACCACACAGGCAGAGGATTGGTGGGGGGACAGTGTGAGAAACAGCTTGAGAACAGCAGTGAAGGTCAGTGAGCAGGAAGGTGAGCTGGTGCTGCCTGAAGAAAGCAATGCTTTCAGTAGTTCTCGCTACCCAAATATATTTTAACTGGAAATAAACTGGACCAATTTTTCCCAGGTCAGACCTGTTTTGCCTGTAACAGTAACTGGTAAGCAATCTCCCATATCCTAATCATTACCCGTGAACTTTTTGTCATCCTGTTTTCTCCCTTCTGTCCTGTTGAGGAGGGAAGCAAGCAAGCAGCTGGCCATAGCCAGCCCCTGACACTGACCTACTGAACCCACAGAATCACAGCACCGGACATTTTGCTAATACTTTGAGGTACATGCACGTACAATAACATTGTGAAAACTTGCTGCATATATTCCAGAAACTGAGAGCCCTATAACTGTGAAATTAAGACAGCAGCAATTTAATGTAAAATTTTCTACTGAGATATCTATGGTCCACGACAGAACATGCTTCAAAAGTCTTCCGCAGGTTACTGCAGTGTACATAACAGCATCTCATGAAAAAAGTTTTTTAAAACTTCTAACTCACTTCTAACAGGTCAGAAATCACATGCTCATGGCTTTTTTCTGTAAGGAACACAAATATTGTCACAATCGCTGAAACTTTTCTCCAAAAAAAGACTATGTTATACAGAATTTATCTTGATCCCATTGCAAAAAACAACAATTGATACATGCAATAAACCTTTTTAGTAAAAGAAACAGACTTTTCTTGTTTCACAAGCAAATCTAACAGAAGAAATGTCTGTTCAAACGGAAAGGAAAACATGATAAATGGTAACAGAAGTCAAGTGCCAAAAGCAAGAGGACAATAAGAGCAAGCTGTGGAAGCCAGGATTAGTGCTGGTGGAAGGAGAAAAGAAGAAAAGAACAAGTAAGAGAACAAGCAGACAAGTGTGTCACTTCTGGGTGTTGTGGGTTGTAAATTTTAACTACAGTGAGATAGCTCTGGGTGCCCATGTGACCACATAAGCACAAGTAAAAACGCATAATTCCAGTAAATGAAAAAGATCAAGTAAGCTGATATTTAACGGTCTCAGATGATCTCTCACACCACAGCAGATGCACTTCAGATGTTACTCAGCAGTAGCTTTTCCACCTGCCCCTTTTCCTGAGTCTTGTGCATAGATTAACAGGATAAACACAAGCAGCTGAAGAGTTGAGTAACGGAAGCAGAAGAGAGGAAAAACTAACAAAAGACAGATGAAGGAGAAGAAGACAAAAAAATTAATGGAAATAATGAAAGAATAAACAGTGGAATTGTAAAAACGTGTGTGAAAACAAGCACCAATATGTTGGTGTCAAAGGTAAAGTAAAAGAGATTAAAGTCATGGATTACTGATGTCAAAAAGCATTTATTTAAAAATGATCCTGCTGCCCTGAACTGTAATACAAAAAGGACCCTTTTGAAAACTGCCTGCCAGCAGTCTCAGAAAGGCCTTGTGTTGTGTATTGCCTGTGGGAAATTTAAACTGTCCTTGATTAAAAACAATTGAAACTTTCCAGTGAAATACAAAAAAATAAATTTAATTTCATGTGATGTTACCATTAAACACTATATTGTAAGAGGTCCTTTCATAAATGTGACTACGTGGAAAAAATTTTCAGGGTAGCTCAGGACTGATGTAACTAGGCTACCCTTCAATAGCAAAATTCCCATTGATTTCAACAGAACAGATTTAAAACCAGTACTGAGCACTTTTGAAATTCCTTTAGATATGGATTCCACAGCTGGAATTCATTCAATGCTGTTATATCTATGACTCCACCTTGACTACACACTTTTCGGTAGATATGTTATAAGGAGAAATAAATATAAAACTGGGATCCTTTCAGCATTCTATTGACTCTACTGATTGTAATAAAACTCCTTGCCTGAGACAAACAAACAATTTCTGGCCCCTCATTTATTCAAAGTACTTTGTAGGAGTCTTATACTGCAAAGAATAAAAAATATCTCTCCTCTTGGTAACTCCTCAAACATAATGGGCTCTACCGAGTTGCCCACAGAGTGTCCAAGGAAATCCCATCTGGTCTCCAGCTATCACTTCAGAAGGGTGCAGGTCTCCTGTGTCATATCTGACAGACGACCTCTCAGGTTATCTCAGATTTGCAGGACACATAATCAAGCTCACCCTGTCAAGTATAAAGCTACTGGGCTACCTTCGGCAGGTTTTACATTATTTTTGCACAGCTTCAGTAGTGGGCAATTATAGCAATATGTAAATCTGTTCAAGTAAATGCTTACATTTGGAATCTCTTCTAATGTTTAGCCAAAAAATTCCATACTTACCCTTGCTCTTTTAGCATCTCATCCACTTACTTTTATCATGAATTTTTAAAACACTTTCCTGCTGCCAAACTCTCCATATGATTTATTAAAACTTTAGCCTAACAAATTAATATAAAATACATGCTAATACTAATTAATACTAATTGCAAAGCAAACACACAAATTTCTCTGATAATTCCAACTTTATTTTTTCATGGGCCAGACAGGTATTGAAACAGAGTTCACTGACACACAGCAAAACATATATAAATTTGCAAGATATTTTTAATCCCTTTCATTGCTAAAGTTAATAAACTTTGACCAGATTCCAATGGCTAATTCTGCTTCTTCTCTTTCAATCACCAAAATGTAAAATTGAGGAATTTTGGCTGGCATTAAGTGTTAATTACAACATAAGTTTAAGTTTAGTGTTCTACACCTCTATGTTATATATGAAGAAAACAACAAAGCAACAGATGACTTGAATTTCTTGACTAATTTTGGTGAAAGTCAAAGTACAGTACTGCTGTTTCATTTAACAGCTAAGTTATCAATTCCAAAATTTCCACAGATGTCAGGTATAAACAATTTTTAAATACTTTTCCTTAAAAAAAATTCATCCAAGTGGAATATGTATTTTCTACTGTTTTCATATTTCTCCACCCTACTTTATCATCACTGCTTAGATGGAATGGAAATATCCACCAGCTGCAAATAACATAAAAACCTTGGATGGCAAATACAGCTAATGGACTACTCATTGCCTTTTACCAATTAGTAACTTTAGCATACATCACACTTACTGAATTCTAAAGTATGTTTATGCACCCAAATTTCACAAACCCTGACACAAGTCAGAAATGTTTGCACACAGGAATTTCTGAGACAAGTTTTGCTGTTATGACTCATAACATTTTTCCATTTCTAACTGCCATCACAATTCTGCAATTAGAAAAGTAATCAAATAATATACTGACAAAAATCTGCAGCTGCCATCATGCTGTTCATGACAGAAATATTTTGCTGTTCATTGAAACACCCTTTGCCATCAGATGTATTCTGGAACGATGTGTAGTCGCTCTGAACAAGAGGCAACTGAAAAGTATAGGGAGATGATGTAACAAACCAATTTACTGTAAATTAGAAGAAATAATAGTTGCTGTAACACGAAGAGAAGCAACTAATTTACTATTATTAGAATTTTTGAATACTTGTTTTCCACCAGAGTATTCTACAGTAAATCTACAAGTGCCTTCTGGGCAGTGCATAACCATAAGCAGGAACTCAGGATGAGTCTTCAATGAAACCTTTGCCTCCAGGACACATAGATGGGATGGGGGGAGCAGTAGAGATCCAACACTATCAGAGAGGGCAGGATGGGGCTCCTGTCAGTAATAGGTATCTCCAATCATCTTCTCCCAAAAATGAAACAGCTAACTAAAAAAATTGTCATCGTGGCTAACAAAATACGACAACACCAGCACACCAGATGCATGAAGTAAGTAAAATGTGATGGTATCACCAAATTCCTAATGAAACCAAATCTTTTCTTCTTTAAAATATATTTATAAACTTCAGTTACAGAGAACAGAGAAAGATCAACTAACCATTTGAAACATGGTAAACCAAATGGCTGCTGCCTCCCACCAGGCACAGATCGCCTGACTTCACCTTAAGAACGCAGGCTTACTGCAACGTTTTCTGTAACACCAACACCTCTCGCTGTTTTACAAAAGGATATTTGTTTTGAGGACTCCAGTAGCATTCACTATTATTAAGACAACTTTTCCCCACTGCAGACCAAAGAATAGCAGTAAGAGCTACGATTCTAAGAAAGGTAATATGTGTAAGGAACCAGGACTACGACTGTCATTATGGGATTAGCAACACAAGACTACAAACACCTCACCCAACTCTTCCTAGGGTTGTATCACTAGAACTGCAGGATAGGTAGGATTCCAGCAAATTTCCCATTCTACCTATGGTATGAAGAAGGAATGAGAAAAGAACAAAGAATATAAACCTCTTTTAAGATACAAGATGTAGCTGTCCTGCTGCCTTGAGAAGTGAAAGAGTTGTGCAGAGAATGATCCCTCCCAGAAAAAAGGTAACACACCAGACATAGTCCTCAGCTTCCTTTCTGGTTCTGAGAACTGTGTCCTTAAAAAGGCCACATTCTCAGAGATAAGCACCAGAAAGCTGAACATAAATATAGTCTCTGGTTTTGTTGTATTTGCAGCTATTTTAGAGCCCAATTAACTCTTTTGGCAAAGTAAAGACCTTGCTTTGCTTTGCTTCTTGATAGAGAACATCAGTGTGGTATTCCTTACGATGCCCTGAGGTGTGCACTAAAGTGAATCACAGATTCTATACATCGCCCAAGCTACAAAAGAACAAATTTCTCATCAACAACCAAGACTCCGAGTCTGGAGGAACTCCGAATGTGTTTTTTGAAGCCTTTTAATGAGGTAAATCAAACTGCCAGGAATGGCAAGGGAAATATGAAAATATCTCTGCTGCAGATACATTTTGGATCATTACATTGTACCAGAGAAGATAGCCTTAGTAAAGCATATTTGAGAGAGTTCCCATCTAAGACTAAGGACCCACTTTTCCTATGTGCTATACAAACAGCAGAAACACAATTTCCCAGAGATAGAGGCTAAAGGAAACGAAACCAGAAGAATGGCAGAAGCAATGATAAAACATGGTATCAGCCAGCAATCAGAATGCACATCATTATTTCTTAGTAGGAGTTAATTTCCTTGTATGTTTGCTTTATTCTTGAAAGAAAAAAAAAGTATGCATTTAACTGAAATCCTCAGTAGCTTTTTCAATATCCCTTTTTTATAATCAAATGCATTTTATTTATATGGATATATTTGACATTTCCCTTTCCAATTTTTTTTTTTACTACTGTAACAGTAGTGAAAGCATAAAGAGCAGTACTTACATTCAACTTTTGCCTGTTTCAGTTAACAATCAGACTTATAATAATTCTTCTCTGTTGAAATACTGTTACAATATTTATGCACATCTTTTATAGAGTTGTTAATGTTGCTTTCTATAATTGTTTTTAAAAGTACTTATATTTGAAAATACGGAAAAGAACAACTAAAGCCTGCCAAACAAATCAAGAGTATTTCTGCTAAAATGCAAACATTCTGTAATTTTTACACTTCCCCCCATATTCTATGATTTCCTATAATTTTGAACATTATGTTTTAAAATATTCCATTTATACAACATTTTTACACCACACTGTCACAAAACTACAATTTAAGCTATTGCAAGAACTGTTCACCAGCATAACCACAAACACAAGTCAGGAATGACAAATGCTGCATTCATCCATGAACAAACAGCATTTGCTACTACAGTTGTAGTTTTTTCTGTTATTTTTAATGATGATAAAATTGAAATTTATATATATATTTTATACCTGAATATATGACATACCACCAAGCTCTTCAGTTTTGCATATTTTCATGGTTGAAGAATAAACTCCAGAAAATATTAACCACCCACAGAGATCACCTTGACATGCTTTTGCTGCAGAAAATAGAACATTATACAAACTACTGAAGCCTGAAGCATACTCAAAACATCACATCCTATTTGTAAAATGCACAGAAAGAATAATGGGATCAGCAAGAACATTTAAAAACTAATGTGTTACATTCAGTTTTAACTCTATAAAAATGAGACTTCTCAAAAAGCAGGCATACTTACTTTTAACATGATCAGATTAAGCTGAACGTAACTGTTGGATAAATCCTTCTTAGTTTTACCCATACAATCTCGAAGACATTAAGGAGTAACATTAAGCCATGCGCACAAAAAATATGTATGCCTCATATGAAGACCAGAGGACAAGCTACTGGAAAACCAATGCCCTTATATGAAAAGCTGGCAATCACATCAGAATTTCACCAAATCCATATTTGAAAAGAATCTAGTATACAAGTTAACATACTTTGAAGGAAAGTAACATTTATCAATCTAAAAATTACAATGTACTTCCAATTATGACTGTTCTTGATCTTAGAGAAATAAGTGTTAGGGTTCAGGATGTACTTCTTTCTCACAGGTTCATGCAAACTGCCACAGAACTTCTGGCAATAAAAATAGGGTTATGTAAATTAAATCCAGCTATGATTTTAAATAAATTCTTTTAAAGGAATTGCAAAGAAAAACATGACATTGCAATTATGGTAGTAAAAATTGACCTTAATGGCTCAAGAGAACCATTCCATCCTCACTTCTGAGGCCAATACAAAAAATAACACAAATTTATTCTGAATATTAGCACGTGTACATAAAGGACAGATAATTTAATACAATTAGAATGAGGACAAATAATACAACATTGTTTCATAACAAGTTTCATATCCAAAGATCCTTTATTTGTCATTAATTTTGCTCCATTCCATATTGAAAAGGGAAAATATGCACTAATAAAGTATACTACATGTTCTAATAAACCTATTGAAACTCTTTTTTACTCTGAGTCCTCAATGAAGAAGGCAACACAAAATAAGGAATTACATCTGTGAAAAAAAAATTGCTACATATAGTCATGTTTCTCTTAAAGGAAATATTGGACAAGAAGAAAAGCATTACCTCTTTTTCTAGCAGGAAATACAATTGCAGCACATAAGCAAGGAAAAGAACCACTAATTCTTGCAGTGAATTCACTGGCAAGACAACAGCCTTTGTTTTCCACTACAGAGAGTACTGAGATACTCAAGAACTTGATGGTATTCAGTAACTTTTCTTGGGACGTTGCAAAAAAATCTATTAGATTAGACAATCTAGAAATGTCAAAAGGACTTCTGATATTCTTACCCCAATATGGTCTTTCTATGCTGGCAAAAAAAGAGAGGGAAGGAAGGAGATGGGGAGAAAGCTAAGAGAGGAAGAAGGGAAGTGACAGGAGAGGGGAGAGACACAAACACGCCTCATCTATTTTACGTCACTTAAATCTCTGCTATAGTCTAAGTCTCATACAAGCTTCAATAAATACAGTAATATGAACAGATTTCCTTCAGTCCATTAAGAAACAGCCTCCTCATCCGGCAGCAGGAGAACCCATTAAGAATCTGGCACTCAAAATGGCGCTACTGAAAAGCATATTGGTTGAACACTTCCTAAACTTCAGTTTTCTTCCTTCACCGTTTTTGTGCCAGAACAAACTCCTTTCAATTTTTGAAAGAGTTCAAATTCGCAATGGTTTGGAAAGAATTACAGGTTTCAAGTTACTACCACTAACATTGTCTCTACCTGTCCACATCATCTCTTACAGGGCACCTACTGTTCTGCCTGTACCTAAGGAGTAAAATCAGAAACTTCAAAATCTGCAAGCTACTGTGGTGGAGGAGGGAAGGGACTGACATGGAAGGAACTAATAGAACATTCAGGGAGAAGCCAGATAAATTTGTGGAGGTTACATGATACATTGATACAGAAATTGGTAGACTCTTTAGAGTTGCTTTGCTCAAAAACTGTTTTGTTTCACTGTATGTTTCATGCAAAGTTTGTTTATGCATTTTGATGCATCATTAGTATAGGCATCAAAACTCAGGTTTTCCAAAACACTACAGCTTCAAGCAGCAACTTTAATTACACCAGCTTTAAAGTTGCCTTTTTATCTTTTTTCGTGATATATTTTATTTCTGGGACTATCACTCTACACAAGCTGTGAAAGTCACTGGAGTGACTATTTTTTGCCTTGTCCTTTCATTTCTTCTCTCATGAAGTAACTCACCACAGCGGCTCTTAGGTTCATTTCAAAAACTGAACTCAACATATTTCTTAATTCTGCAGGATTTCACAATAATCAGATGGTTTTTTTAGAAAGCAATTTTGTCTGTCATTTTCAGTGAAAGCAGAAAACTACCTTTCAGAATGACAAATGAAACAAAATAATGTAAAAACGTAAGAAATTTCACAAACACATTCTGTCAGTAATATCTATTATTGGTAGAGTTTTCAGTGGGAGAAAAAGGAATAATTCAGAGCAGATCCTCAAAAATTCCAATTACGTTTGTGGGGTTTGGAATATATCTCATACATTTTGGCAAGGCTTCACTCACCATGTAGATTTCCAGAGTTATGTACTAAGCAAAACAGGTGTATGAACCGTTTCATGAAGTAAAATTATATGAGCAATTAGCTGCTAAAGTGTCATCAGTCAGACACTGAGAGCTCTTTCACGTGCATTGTCACTGCACTCTTAGCAAATCCTCAATGTAGTCATTAGGGAGGAAGAAAATTGAGACTTATCTCAACAGAAGAGGCACACAAAGCATTCAGAAAAAGCTGCACATAAAACGTGGTGCAACATGAGTTCAATTATCTCCTTATTGTACAGTATGAGCATGCAGGATATGAAAATAGAAGGGAAATTGTATAAATACTGAGATACAGTCTGCACATATAGAGAGCAGTTAGGAAAAGTCCAATAAACCATATTGGAGCACTGTAGTGAAGAAAAAATTACAAAAAGTAGTTGGAAAAAAGGCAGTTGATGGTGCCATGGCCTGGAAAGTAATTCTGCTTGGAGAATTATGCTGGACCTTACACCAAGATCCCTTACTGACATAAAATGGATAAAAAATTCTGTTAACATTTTAAAACTATTTTAAGAATTCTGGTGCTCACCTAATGTTATTTAACATTTAACATATTTCCATAAAGACAGCTGAACTAAAGTCTTCCATTTACCATAATTATATATCCTCAGTTCATAAACACTAACGTTATTTATCAATATGTCAAAATTTTGATAGCAATTCAAAACTTACGTAAATCATGCTGAAAAGTCAGATGGCAGAATCATGCTATTACTCGCTAGTGCTATTCAAATAGTGGTAATTACATTATACTTGCTTTGGTCCTTACTTTGTAAATGTAATAAGCAGCACAAGTACTATCAAAGGTCTAAATACATAAGACACAAGGGTTCAGTCTCAGCAGGGTATTAGATTTGGTGCCTATTTACACACTAAGAACATCAATTATGATTGAAAAAAAAAAAAGGCTAACCTACCACCAAAACCTAGAAAATTGTTTAGGCTCTCAGTACAGAGACCCTCTTTTTACAGTAACAATTCATCTCACTGTTCAACACTGCCAAGCTACCACTCAGAAGAATGTTTATGGACATATGTGCTATCTTTTTTTGGAATCAATACAAAATTTAAATAGAAATTATAGGTTGACACATCTGAAATACTAATATTTAAATAAGACCCAGTATCTGATAAAAATAAGGTCTCTATGTCCTGGGGCATGGGGGACAGAGGTTTGGTTCTACACATTGTTTCCTGCTGTCTTCCAAGTACAGCCAGTGAGAATTTCTATATATTTTATGGAAAATTCCTGCCTCAAAACTGTAAATAAAACAAACATTTTGTTGGCCAAGTTTACAAAAAATGCCAAGTGTTCATTCTCAAGCAATAGTCCCAGCACAGCTAAACTAATGCTGAAATCACAATATGAAAGCTGTTTTCCGAATCTTTTCAAGATATTCAAAGGACCGGGTATATTCACGGACAATGATCAGCACGAAGCAGGATCATCAGCCCAGTTTAAAATGATATCTGACTAGAAGTGGCACTAGCGGCTCTAGTAATCTTGTGTTGAATCCCTGCCACTCTCATCTTCAGGCCCCTGCAACGTATCTAGAACCATTTCAGACCAATTTATATCTCCAAATGACATTAAGCAACAGAAGCCTCTAAACAGTCAGAGACGGGAAAGAAAAAGATGTTTCTACAGATATTGAAGAGATTTACCACAGAACCCTACAGCTGCCTGAAGTGCTTGCTGAAGGATCCCATCTCTCTCCAGGGACTATTAACAGATTTTAAGTATACCAGACTGCTGGTGTAGACATCCAGAATAAGGCTATGAAATACATTATTTTTCCTTGTAAATAGACGCTTGGTAATGAAAACTACTGAAGTTGTGTTTTCTTCTAAAAAGTTGTGAAGGCAATAAAATTACTTCCTTCAGACCTCTGCTAATATGAGACTTTTGATCTTTACGTTTCTGTCCTGTGGAGTCTTTATTAAAAAAAAAAAAAAAAAAAAAAAACAAACCCACAGAAAATGATCTTCACATAACAAGAAATGTGTTTACTGCTTCCAGCACAGAAAACCATCTGCTTATTATCTCTCATAGTATGAACTTCTGTTTTATTCTCTGCTAGGCCATCACAACACATCACCAGCAATGCTGCTCATAGCTGCACCCCAGAACTGCACATGGTAAAGCACAGCAAATTTTATTCTAGTGAAGACTCTATCAATGCCACTTTTAGAAGACTTTCCAACAAGTGGCAAAGGCAGGGCAGAAGAAAGGATGAAAAATTAGTATTTACACTGCCTGTGTTTCTGCACAGTATGCCCAGCAGTTACAAACACCCAGCGTCCTAGTCTGATTGCTGATTTTATTTAGTAGTCCTGCATCTCCATTAGTATATGTCCTCCCTGTCAAATACCCCCACAAAAGCAGAAATATTAAAAATACAGCTCTTCCACACACATCTGATAACTCAGCTAATTTAAACAGATATTCTGGTATTTAGCATCAAACCAGTTAAAATGTGTTTTTCATTTGCATTTAGAACTCGTATCTGGTACAAAACAAAATGTGTTTGGGTAAGCAGTAATGCTTCATAAGCATAGCTTAAAACAGTATCTGACTGAAAATGCCTCCTGTAAAATTTTGGGTTAAATCTCCAGTCTTAACCTTTACATACCTGCAACACATCCCAACAAAGTCGGTTCAATAAATCAGGATGTGACATACCATTAGACTCTAACCAAACACATTAAAAATGCAGATGTCAGCTTTTCAAATAATATCTGGTAGAGAACAAAACAAAATATTTACAGCTTTACACAACTCTTCAAAAATGTCTGCTTTCCCCGACACATTAATCACTTCTGATGACTCTGTCAGCATAACTTCATCCTGGCACACTGCATGCACTGACATATAACTTTAGATCAGAATGGAAATTTGTCTGATAGTCTTCTAAGAGTATGGAGATTTTTAAATCAGTTTTAAATACACAACATACAGGTGTGCTTAAGTATCTTAGATTGGGATTTTCTTTAAATCCAAGCTATTTAATTTAAAATTATTATATAAAGAACATATATAGCTACAAATAGCTATAGAAAAGATACTGCAATAACCTGTAAAAACTACAAATGGAATTTCAAGTATTTAGATTTACTTTTGAAGCTTTACAGGAAAACAAGACATTCAAAGAGGTAGCCCACAAAATACACATGGGGGTAGTAGAGCCTATTGTCAACAGAGCTGCTCTTAGGAGCAAAGGAGTACAGGTTCTATGGCAAAATTACGTATCATTATTTTAAGGGATCTTGAAGTCTGATCAAATCAGAGATCTTTGGGAAAAAAAGATACTGCAGGAATTTAAAAAATCAACAAAAAAGTAGCTGAGTTTACTGAAGACAGAAAAATAGACAATTGAAAACTAACTGATGACAAAGATCATTTCTCATCCAAATTACAGTTTCTATTCAAACAGAATAAAGAAAAGCGAGGATGGAAAAGTCAGTATGGCTTTTTTGATGGGGAAAACAGAGCTAAAGAGAAAGACTAATGGTGTAAAAGTACTTTCAAGTGTATCAATATACAGAGAAAAAAACTAACAACTAAAAGCATTTTTAAAAAGAAAAAAATTAGAAATAAAGACTAAATGGAATTTTTTTGTGATACTTATTCTGAGGTATTACTAGGAGGTCATTATTTTAAGACTTGAAAAACAGAATAAAACAGATAGGGGTAATTACTCCCTAATATTACAGATTATGGAGTTACAAGCCACTCTATGATTCTATGATTTCCAGAAAAAATGCTGTGCAAAAAAAGATCTGATAAACCCATATGCATTGTGGGCATGCATCCATACATAGATCTAATTATAAGCCCACCTCAAAACACTGGTGCGATGTTTTGTCTTAGCTGCTTGTAGCTAATCAGACAATATTTGTGGAAGAGCAATCTAAAGTTTCCCAACGCAGAACAGTTTCTCCCTGCCTGATGCCTTTTCCAGGGTTAAATCTTTCAGGGTTAATTCCTGGCCCTGGAACACTTCCCCTGTTAACCTACATTATAAAGCTAGGACTCTATAAACCATCAGCCCCAGAAGGCACTAACTCATCTGCCCATATATTCACCTTCAACTACACCTATATGGCAGACAGAGGCTGTCTCGCACTCCACTTATCACTGCCTTTAATCTGATCTCCTTTTTAACCACGCAAAGGTTTGATCTACTTTTTTTTAGCTATCAGTAGACAATTCACACAGTATCAAGACTGATAGGAGTCCTAGAGAATTTATTTCAATATTCTTTCAGAGTGTGACTTCCTGGTGGCATCTTACTGTTCTGGACAAGAGTCTTAGTATTCCACATGGAAATTGGCCACTGTCTCAGACTGAGTCTCCACACAATTTCATAATAAACAAAGTTGATCAGACCCTTCAAGACAATGTATTTCTAGAAATATAGAAAAGATTGTAGGATGGGAAAGTGTACAATAAAAAAACAGGGAAGAAATGAACAGAGGAGCAAGGGAACATAGGTACTCAAGGCAGGTAAGCATTTCACAGGTATTTTGGCTGGATAGCGACTTCAAGCAATATAGTTTTATAAGTGTTTATTAAAAAAATAAAGGAAAGAAAAAAGCTTCAGGAAAATAAATACAGTAGGGACTTTGAGTGAGGCAAATCAGAATGCTGCTTGGGGTCTTTACTTCAAGTCCAAAGGGTCTTTTTTTTATTTTCTGTATGCAAGGCAGAAAAGAAAAGAAAGTGAAATAAATAAATAAAACTTTCCCGTTTCAAGCACACAAACAACTGTCTTGCACACACACAATTTCAGAAGAGACTAAACTTCAGTCTACAGTTATTAATCCTGCAATCTCACTGTGAGTCTGTATCACAGCTGTTTTATTTAGCTCCCCATATATTCTTTTTTGTTACAAAAACAGCTCAAACGGTTTTCTCATTGCTGAGCATGCTGATAACAACATATTTTAAGACAAAATCTTCTGAAGATGCCAGTTGATATTTTTATTGTATTCAATATATTTTGAGAGGGAATTTCAAATTTTTCATTTCATATAAACATCCAAATCTACTATTTCACAGACTCTTGGCTGAAATTTCTTTTTTTAATCAATATGCTTCTTACAACAATAATGGCTAAAGGCGCATTTCATGTTTCTGGACAAAGTCAGCACTTGTTAAGAGATTAACAAGTAATGTCTGCAAGAATGACTTTGCTAGTGTGCAGGTGAAAATTAAAAAAAATATAAATTCATCAAAAATAATATTTAAAAAAGAAGAAGCTAGACAAAAGTAATAATTTCTAAAAATAAGACTGAAAAATTCCAGAAATTATAAAAAAATGTCAGATAAGACAAACATCTATGACATCTTTATTGACATGATTGAGAGTGCAAGGTAATGAAATTGCATATACTTAGTGTTTAAAATTTAAGTCACTTAACAAAAGTTCCTTCCAATATATGTGCATATATATAAAATGGAGGCCTGGGACACTCAGCTTCTAAATTCTTCAGAGATAGTTTATTCCTTTGAAGAATGTTGCAAGAGTGAAGCAGCACAGCCACCAGTGACTCAGGCAAAAAAAGAAAGAACTGCCAGTACCAAAATCCAAGAGCACCCAGCTGGTAGGCTTTAAGCTACATGGATGAGGAAGAACATTTCCTGAGCTTCAAAAGGCGTACTACATGCCACTTGACAAAACAAGTCAAGAGGGGGTTACTTTATAAAATGTACCTAAACTGTAATTTTTAGAGAAAGACAGTTCTTCATGTGAGGGAAGCACACTTTCGAGATACACAAAAATACATTTAATAGCCATTTTGACAAAATACTTTAAAACTATTATCAAACAATAATAATATGTTATTACCACATATTGCCTTGTCACAAAAATAACTGAGAACCAGATGGGCGAACACATGATAGAATTCTCAACATTTAACCTCTGACCACAGTCAAATTTAGAATCAGCAAATGTCCAAAAGCTCTTCTCAGTTCATGAACATGTGACAACCTCCCTGAAATAAGCAGATTGCATTTCCATTTGTACCAGACAGATGTTAGCAATAGGCAATATACTAGTTGCACGGAAGTACCTGGACCCTAAACGTATCCAAATGCATTCATTTAGATTATGTGCTCACACACTGCACAACACTGAAGGGCAAAACCAGCCTGATACTGCCCTGCAATTGTCCCAAGCAATTGTCCCAATGCTCTGCATTGCCCTCAGTGGCCTTGCCCGAGCCAGCACCATGCTGCTGGGTCTTTTTGCCCCTCTGCCTCCAGCCCTTTGTCCTTTCCTTTCCGCTTCAGCCTGTGCCTGCGTTACCTCCCTGGCTCCAGACCAAAAGGGAAGATAAACAGGGTCCCAATGCCCCAAAACCCTGCAGATGTCTCTGTTTCCCTAGAAAAATGATGGAGCACCACAGGACAGATACGAACTGCAAGGGCTAGGTCTTCACTGGGTGCACAGCATTTTGTGCTAAGAAACAAGATCCAACAAAGTGAGGAATAGAAGTCGTGTCTGGACAGATTCTGGACCTCAGTAACATCAACTCAGCCGGGCAGAAGACAGAAGTTTTAAGAAGGGAGAGAAATGTTCAACTCAACGACAGTCCCAAATACTATAATCTTATAAAATATGTAGTGCCATTGTCTATCACTGCTGGATTCAATACAATCAGCACAATTCAGTTACCCATCAGCTGGGGACCTAATGAGAGACAGATTCTCCCTTTTTGTGGAATAATTCTCTAGACAACATACAGAAAACAGTGCCAATTACTATGGTAATAGGATGACAGGGAAGTTAAAAGTGTTGCATGGCAGCAGAGTAACACTAAAGAGAAGCAGCTCTCCCATTCTTCAAAATTCTTCAAAAGCAGAAAGTTATAGTCAGTTAAAAAATTTGGAGAAGAATTGCCTATGACATACACTCAGTTGAAAAAAACTCTACAAAGTTAAAAAGCCCATGTTTTGAAAATATTCAGAATTATTCTCAGAAGGTAAAGGAACCATTTCAGTACTTCTACCTAACTTAAGGATAGGAAAATGCAATAAAGGTAGATACAAGCATAGGTAGACACATTGCTCTTGGACAGCATTACGTGTTTTAAGGACAAACAAATCTCTTGAGTATGCCTTTTCTGCAGCATCTCCCAGATGGTTAAAGCAAATTTGAAGTATCATCACACAAATAACAGAATAACCTATAATTACTAGAAAGCTTCAGCCTTAAAAGAGACTCAAACTCAAACTACCAGGTACTGGCTAATTATTGTGTCTTTCAACTTAACACCTGACTGGAAATCCTTGTGCATATTTGCAGTAAGCAAATGAAGAATATAAAAGTCCTATGATAAGAATATGTATAAATGTATGAAAAATATACTAAAATAAAAATAAGCGAAGTTGAGAATTCAGTGTTGGAAGCATGTAACATGTCTGAAAATTCAGAAATATAATTTCATCTACGACCACAGGTAGTTTTGTTCCTTCTCACACTCGGAACAGGATGCGTTATTTTAAAAAGCTGGATTAAATCTGTACTATTTTTATTTTATTTTACTGAATTTGCAAATCTTTGTTTATTGCTGGAGAGAATACTGAATATCACCGTCCTCAGGACTCGTCTTTGTTACACCTCTGTAGTTTCACTCCAACTGTGCTAGAAATTATTTTCAGCTGGCCCAGAGGCATTGTCGAATGCTCTGCGCTGCCACAGGCAAGACCAATATTTGATAGCTAACTTAGGATTCCTGCTGCCTGAACTGGTAGAGAACAAGCATGTGGTAGAAGTGATGAGCTTGCTCTCCTGAGGGTAGGGTGCCAGCTGCACTATAAAAGAGAGATAGTGTGGAATTAATAGTGGCCTCACAGGCAGGCTGTATATTTTACCTTTCAACAGAAAAATTCATGCCTTAATGTAAGCTAGAATGGAAGAACGAAGACCCAGAATGCAGAAAAGGCAACTACTAGCTTGCAGAATGAATTTATTTCAGTTTTGTGGACTTCAGCCATTGTAAGATGCTTTTCAAATGCATTAAAGGATAGTTTGTGCCTAATAAATGTATTATCTAATGGCAAACCATTACAGAATTACTACAGAAAAATAAAGAATAGAAGTAAATTCTGTATGTGAAAACTCTGGATGGACGGGTGCAAAAAGGCAGAAGTGGGCTTATAAACAGGACGCATAAGCAAATGCAGCACAAGCTTTTTTGATGAGCCCATGAGGTTCTCTCATGGGTACCTAGCTGTAGAAAACAAAATATAGCTGTGAGAGAAACTGTCTTCAAATATGTAGACAAGTCTGGAAGTAGAAGGAGGCACCTACAAGTGCAAGTGGAATGAACAGGCATGACGTAACACTTGATTATACAAAAAAACATACACAAAAGACAAAGTTCGGAGATAAATTTCCTAAGATTTTGGATCTAAAAAACAAACTTTCTCAAAAATAATCTATGTAGCACTTATACTTCATCTGGTTCCACTGATGTTTTCCACCCCCTCTCAATCTATTGCTGGACTGCTCAGCACATTTAGAAAGCACACATGTAAAGCTTAGTATCTTAAATTTGAGGCAAGAAGCCTTGAGAATATAAAACAGAAAGGGATATGAAAACACAAGCAGACTAAAAGAAGGAATTCACTGACTACAATTCGCTTTAAGGAAGGCAATGCTTGATTTGCAAACAAAAAAAAAAAAATGGATCTTAACAATATCAAAAATAAAAAGATGTAGGATCTGGTCCTGGTCAGGATGCATGAAGCATGAGGAAAGTAAGAGTAAAAAATAACCCTGAGTCACTGAATCTGAGTGACAAGAAGGATAATGTTCTTGTCATTTGTGATAAAAAAAGAGAGAAGTGGATAGAGTTGTGTTTTGGAATGATAAGATAATTAAAAGACATCATGTTAGAGATCCAGCCTGAAACACGAGACTAGATGGAAGGAGCAATAACACTGGTGGAAAGACAGATCTACAAGTCATCAGTATAAACAAGACAATAAAGGCAGTGCAAGCGGCTAATTCACCTGGGAACAGCAAAAAAGTCCAAGGACACAGTTTTGGCAAATCCTGGGATGAATTATGAAAGATAGAAAGCAGATACACTGAAAAAGGCATGGAACAAGTCATAGGTAAGAGAAGAGGATTACCTCAAAGTGACCATGAAGGTATTAAAATACAATTAAATTACACAAATCTACAAATATGACATGTCAGAGACTAGAACTGAACATGAGTAAAGCCAGTGAGTACACACAAACGTAGATGAGGAGCCATAAAACATCATCCAAGTACAACTCCAATGCACACATTGTCCCTACTCTGCATTTCTTCAGTGTATTAGTCTTGACTAATGCTAAGCATAGCATTCTTTCATGTACACATCCCTGTTTTACTCCTTCAATTCAAGGCTGCAGTGAGGTGGCACTAACAGGATGCTGTCTTATGTCTCTCTTGTTGGCATGTTGAGTAAAGCCACTGATCATTACTAAATCCATTTTCTATTGGTTATAACACATGTTTTTGGCCATACTTACAGCACGTTGAAAGTATTAAAAATTGGAAGCTCTTCCCATCTGAACAATCTCTGATGCAGACCAATATATTTTATAGAGATTATTGTTGGTATGAATAAAAAGTGGGATGCTGGGTAATCCAAGTTCATCCAGGTGTGCTGAAGAAAGACCTGCCAAGCCACACTATGAACAGAAGTATTTTATAACTGCTTTCAATTCTCCTCTGCCTCTACAATATCTTTACTGAACAAACTGAACTTCAGAAAAACTCAGTTTTTCAGTATAAGTTTGAAGTAAGGTCAGTCAGTTTCACATAGTTTCATATGCCATAGCATAAACTTCTCAAAAAGTGCTTGAGAAGGACTATTTTCAATATTCAGATTACTGTACGTGTATAGCTGTAGCATTCATTGCTTCAAGAAGATGTGGCAGAACTTCCATTAATATAACAATATGTGATACTTCCTCTTACATTTTGCTTAGATTTTAATTTTTCCAGTTTTAAAGACCATTATTAAAGAGTATTTATTCTTCACTTATTTTTAATCATAATATTCAATTGAAGTTCGGGTCAAAATAAATAACCTGGCCCAAGGGCCTAATTTGCAGTGAGGTCCTATTTAAGAGTTTGCTGATAAGCTCACGAAGAAATAATTAGAACACTTAAAGTGACAAATTAAAGCCCATGCAATTAGTAAAAACCCTCATGATTACTTAATATTTTCTAAGTGGTTTCGAAAAAGCAATGACAGGATTTTATGCTACAAGATAAAAATGCTAGTCATGCGGAGAAGTGAATTACATATGTTTACCATGTTGAAGAGTGTGAGAAAAAATCAAATGCAGTAAAAGGATATTAATAAATTAACACTAGAGCTTACTACCAAAGTAAAATATTCACTCAGTCACTTAGTTCTGTCATGGTGGTCTGTGAGTCGTGAATTTATGCTGCTAATGTCTAGCCAAAATATATCTCAATTTCTGTGTTTAAAAGTAGTGTATGATCATTTGAACCAATTTATATTATAGCATCTGATCAAAGAAACACATTTTAAAAACTAGTTTTCATGCAGAATTCTGAGTAAAGTTCTTTCTGCAGAACAGAATAAAACTACAAGAGATCCATGCAAAGTCTGGCCTTTGTCTCGAAAACAAGCATGTCCCAAAATTCTCTGAATTATTTTGTTTGTCTAACACCATATCATTCTTGATTCTTTGCTGTTCTCAGAATACCTTAGAGGACAGTGAGAAATATTTCAGGTATTAAAGTTGCACGCTACATGCTCACAAACATGTACACCTGCATTTACACATATAAGACTCCACTGAAAGAACTCAAATCACCAATAAACCTACTGTTTTTAGTCATCCCTTGGTTTTCTTTCAATTAAAAATAGTTTCAGAATGGGAAATTAAATTCTCTAAGAGTTAGTGCTACAGTGCTGCTTGGAGGGAAAAAAAACCTGTTGTACTTGAAATCTGTGAAAAGATTTCGCATCAACCTCCAGGTCTGGAAACAAGAATAAACTCATTAAATCCGAATAGACTATTGCTCAACTGAGAAACAACTCACTTCAGAAAAAGATGTATCTGTTCAGCTGGTTAGAGACAGGAAACATTCTCTTTTTCGCACCAATAATCACTACTAATAAATAACTTGAATAATGTCAGCACATGAAAATTCATTAAAAGATTTGCAGCAGCAAACCAATTGGCACTTTATGCAGTATTATTTATATGGAGCCTGTGAAATGAAGTGCAAGTTCTATGCTTCTATGGAGAAATACAAAAAAGTCCCCAAAACCTAAGATCTTCCATCATAAATGCCTGGCATGTTTAGAGTGCAAATTTATATAAAAGACCACCTTTCCCCAACATTTTACAACATGAAATGTAGTGTCCAGGGGATCACAGTCTTTCTGATATATTTTAATTCAGCAAGCAGTGTACTTTTTACTCAAGCACAGACAGTACTAGAGAAAAATGTATAAAGAGGGACATTTCCTAACACAGAGCAGAGCATACTCCTTTCCTCAATGCTCCATTCTCCCTGCTCTTCACCCTCCATATCCAACTCCAGACTTGAGAGGAACCATTTCTTCCTCTATCCACTGGCACAAAAGGCCAGCATTGGTTTAAATGTGACCATTCTCATGTGCTATTGAAACGCATTCTCTTAACACCTAGGAAAGGTTTTCTTCACAGAGGGTAGAATACTGCACAGGAAAACCATCTTCAAGAAAAATTCTGATGCACAGCTCAAAAGAAACTAAAATAGTTAAATGCTGGGGATTTTGATGACTTTCTCTTTCATGCAATGGAGTTTTTATGGTGATTTGTTTCTGTTAATCAGACTACAAATGTAAAATAAGCAGCGCTGTCTATTATCTCTGTCGGACTGGTGGAACCAATGCTCCAAAGAAAAGAGGTGCAGCCCCCATTTGCACACAACTCAGGGCAGACACCTCTTTTTGCTCACACATCTAGCACTGTGGAATGGCAGGTTCTTCTCTCTTGCCTGTACATAATCTTTTTCAAGTGTCTGAATGTTGGCGATGGAGAATTTCTTAGTCTGCTAGTTAGTATGCATCACCAGGCAGTATTGACTCCTTTTTAAATAATTTGCAACTGAAATTTTGCTCATAAAACCTTTTGCTTACAGTCACCACAATTCCTGTTTTCTTAAAAATATTAGCAATAACAGGTTTAAGGCAAAAACAAAAATGTGCTTTGTTGCTTAGTGACCTATTATATAAAGATTTTGACTCTTTCTTAAATTATTTTAGATGGGTTGACCATTCTCCAGATAAAAAATTCTGGAAAAATGATTGTAGCAGTCACAACCCAGACAGGAAAAATACCCAAAAGTAGTCAACAAATTTCAAGAACTTTCATGGGCAGACCTTTATCATCTCTGCTTCCTTCTTCATTATTTCATGTAATGTTTCAAAATCAGCTAGGATGACATAATCTCAGGGATGTAAATATTTTCCTATCAAAACCAGTCACCCTTGGTTCGATGCACCTACTAGTGAATTCGAGTCAAATGCCACTTAGCCTGGATGATAACTTTGTGTCCAAGGACACTCACTGTAGTTCTCTGCCGTGGTGGCTGCAAGCAGAGCCCTGTGTACACAGACACTGCCCCAACAGCTCTGGTGGTTTGGCAGTACTTTAGAAGTGTCAGAAACACACCCCATTGTCAGATGATGATATCCTACAGATAGTTTGGTGATTAGGGAAAGCACATAGACTCTGATACCAGTCCCAGCCAGCCAACTATCCCACCATAGACTTTTCAGATGCCTTTTCAGTGCAAGAGTACTGAAAGTTTAACATTTCCAAACACATTTCTCTTTGGACTGTTTTTTTTATTTATTTATTTATTTATTTTGAAACTCAATCTTCCTTTTGGAATATTTTATTTTCTGATTGGCAATATCTATTAGAGAAAATCCCCAAATGCACTTGCATAGACCTTTCTGTGACACAGAGCTGGTTTCTTGTTCTCAGTGGCTTTTAAAAACTTCTGGTGAAATCCAACAGTTAAATTCATTTCCATTGCCCAAGTATTCACAGATCTACAGAGTGGCTCATAGGCACACAAATTTAGGACACTGGAGAGAAATAGAGACAGTAGTTAAAACCTCTTTGGCAGATTTCTCCCGTTCAACACAACAATTTTATTTAGAAACTTATATAATCCCGACACTGCCACCTTCATGTACTAATCTATACAAAAACTTGCATAGGAGAATATTGCAAAAATATATTTAAACTGCAATGTAGTATATTCTGCAGTACTTAATTTCCCCAGATTCTCATAATGTTTCTACATACAGGCTTCATTCTCCAGTCATGTTACAGGTAATTCAGACTCAATTAAAAATTAAACATAAAAAAAAATTGTAACAGACCTGAGGAAGACTATTGTTATGTACATCAAATGAAAAGTCTTCTTAAAAAATGTGTAAGTCATTAAGTAACTACTAACTACAGAGTAAATAACTTCATTACATATTTACTGGTTACTCTGAAGTATGTCTATGTTAGTCTTTCAACTTGATTGAAGTGAATGCTTGTATTCAGCTATTAAATCTTTATTTTCTCTAATGTAATCAATTTTTTAAAAGTGCATAAAAGACTACAGAGAGATCTGCATTCAAAAAATTCCAGATTCAAAGATGCATTGTAAAGCACAAGACAGAGCTTTTGGAGACTTCTACGCAAGAAAGGCATCTGTCAGGATGAAGAAAGTGAAAAAAAAAACATCTAGCAGCATAGTACCATGAAATACTGAAATGATAATTGCTTTCGGTTTGAAACACAGGATGCGGTATCAGGGAAAAAACACTCAGGTAAAAATGTTTCAATGCCCACTAAAAAGTAAATAGGGTTTTTCTTTTCAGTAAACAGAGAAATGTTTCATCTTTCCCTTGAACATTCCTGCTTTCTGTGTTTATTTGTTTCTAGTTCCACTAGCATTTGTATCCATTTTTTTCTTGTGTGACGGCATACTAAAGAACAACTTTAGAAAAATTTTAAAAGGACAAAAACAAAAAGAAACAAAAATCAATGAAAGAACACAATGTTAAGAAGCAGTAATGTTTAAAAGAGAATCAAAGGAGAGGAGAGGAAAGGAGAGGAGAGCAGCTAAAAAGACTGAAAAAAGATAAAGGGCAAAGGATTTAAAAATTAAACAGAAGGAAAAAGATTAAAGAAAGAATGGCAAAAGGCAATGCAAAAGGATTTAAGAAGCAAGTATAAAGAAAAGACGTTCAGTTACAGGAGAGGAATAGCAACTACTAGAGAAAAAATACTTGAATATAATGAATCAAAAAAAAAAAGGAAAGAAGTTAGAAATTAATTTTAAAAAGACAGAAAGTTAGAAAACTTTTTTTTACCCTCCATGAAATACATATACAAGATTCAGTGAAATTTTGAAAGTCTGTTTCTATTATATACACTATCATTCAACAATTTTCCGGGTTTAGTAATTTTAATTATATGAAAATAAATACAAAGCTATGCAATGCCAAGTATTTCCTAAGCAGGTGTTTATGCATCATGTGCAAAGCTGAGAATAAAATACATTCCTATTTAAAATAACAAATCCTTTTATTTTTATTAGTAATTGTATTAAAATTCAAAGAATTTGCCTGTCTATACAGGGTTTTAACATCATTATGAAGATCGTTAATAGTTTCTGAAGGGTTAATAAAAGCTTACAGCTGCTTATTTTGCAGCCAGAAGCAGTGCATTGCTAGCAGTTAAAGACAAATCTAGAGCGACCAACAGATTGACTGGACTTCACAAAACATAATTAATTTATTATTAATGCTTTAATCTCATTAAAAACTTCTAATAAATATGCTCCTGCTATAAAGAAAATATGTTTTGTCAGTAAAAAATGACAGGATACAGAAAAAATGGAAGAAACATAACTTGGAATATAGGAAGCACAAAGAGTTCAAGAGGAGCACTCTCTTTTGAACATTATATATTAGATACATTCTGATCCTTTTTATTATTATTATTTCTATAATCTAACTTAGGGGATTAATAGCTATTCATTCAATATTTCCTTCATGTAACTCAGTTTTTTCTCTAAACAAGCAACATCCCAAAGCCAGAAAAAGTTTTGTCATACACAGCCTGCATTTAAAGGTCCTGATTTTATTCCATCCCTGTTTTATTCATTTATTTATTTATTTGGCTATCTCCTGCTCCTCAGTCTCTTAGAAAAAGTAAAGAGATTTTCAAACTTCGGCTCTCTATACTATTTATCATTTCATATGCCACTTACCTCTATACTATTTAACGTTTTATATACCACTTAAGTCTTTTTTTATCTGCACACAATACTAATCTTTTTAATCTCTACCCATATGAAATAATTTCCATACCTCCAATCATTTTCAGTTGCCTTTGCTGGACCTTTTCTGTTCCTGCAATATTTTTCATGAGATGAAGTAACTAGACTACAAAAGCTACTCAAACTGAAGCTATAACGTCACTTTATTTAAATACGTTCTAATGCTTGTGGGAATATTGCTCAAAACACCCACAATATTTTCTTTTTTGTTGTTGTTGTTTTGTTTTGTCTTGTTTTGTTTTTCTTTTCTTTTTTTCTTTTTGGACATTACAATATATATTGAACAAACATTTTATGTGAACAGAGCAAAAAAACACCTACATGTCATTACTCAGTAGGAAAAATTTTAATGCACAGAAGCAGCCCAAGCTCCCTCTCAGCATGTGTTGCCATTTTGCACCACCCATTGTTACTTGCCTACTGTGCTGAAAACTAATCATTAATGCAACTTTTTGTTTATGCATTCCATAGGCCTCTGTAAACCAGGCAGGTAATATAACCTCTTCCACTAATTATAAGAGTTCCTTTTCAAATCTAAAGATCTAAGATCAATCAGTTGTCCTTGTTTCACTGAACTGATGCAATCTGAAAGGCTGGATGAGCACAGTAATTATTTATACAAAACACACTGGATTTCCTCAGCCATATTTTTTCAATCTTTTTTATTTGTAAGAATTAATGGCACCTTCAAAAAAAATTACTACTAAAATAAGGCTTAAATTTGTTTATTCAATGCAGTAATTTCCAGTTTTGCTCATTTCCCTCTTATTACTTAAAGATTTATTTTGAAGTTGCATACACTGCCTTGGTCAGTTTTTTCCACTGCTATAAAAATGAGGATAAAGAAACCATTCCACATTATCAATTAAAAATAATAAAAAAAACCCCAAAATAACAACCACAATAAAAATCTTTAAGCTGAAAATCACACCTATTAACATCTGTGTCACCAGAGACTCCTCCAAATGGTTTTTTGTTCTAAAACTTACAGTCCCATTTACCTCTCCTTAGACAGAAGACTTTGCAAACAAGGACATTCCCAACAGATAACAGCACAACCTTCACTTTGGCTGACAACTTGTCTATAAACAGTAACTTTAAGCTTAAAACTTTGGCCCTGATAGAAAGAAAAGTGCTGTAAAATGTGCAATTTAATCACATGAACCCACGAGAAAACCGAGACGTCCCACATGGTGCAATCAACAGTCCAGTGCAGAATGTTGCTTGCAAACATACAGTAATTCTGGGCTGCACTGTCCTGGGAGATTTTTTTTTCAAGCCTAATGAACAAGTGTTTTTCATTTCAGGTGACTGGGGAGATTAATTCAACTATGGCACATGAATGACTTCATCAGCTATACAGAAATTAATTCTCATTCTTCACATAGCTGATCTCGCATGCTCCATTACTTGGACCCCAAAATAAAACAAAGCCCAGGAAGAGATGTGCTTACAGTGAAACAATATGTGAAGTGTATTCCTGACAGGATTCTTCCTGAAGAAGTGACTCTATTTTTAAGACCAGCGTAACTTTTTATAATATCCTTAGGATGAATTGCCCTGGACCAGGGAGCCAGCATGAAAAGTCAGTGCAATAAGCAAGAAGTCTTTTAGGAATTTAATTCAGCATGCTTTTGTCAACTAGTACAGCAAATAAGCTAAATAAAGCGTTGATACACACACCAAACCATTCTTCTGGATTAGCTATATGGCTGTGCACTTAAAACTGATACAGGATAGGAAACTAGTTTTTTATATACATCTAGCTAGGCCACTGATACAAGCATGTTGTATCTCACCAAGTAGCCTTCCAATTACACCTATATATCATTCTGGTTTTAAATTTCTGAAGCGTTCTCAATGAATATATTTTCTGTATATATTAATCCAAACTTATATTTTACTAGTGTGCAGTATCACAATGTTGCAATATCACAATACTGTCACTTTTGAAAACAAGTAAGTCAGAAAGGTTTTTTCTCATGGTTTGCAGTTTTTTTCCAACAATTTACAACTTCAATATACAGAATTTACTGAAGGATTTTACAGAAACCCTTAAATGAAAACTTTTACATTAATTAAAAGCAAAGAAAGATGCATCAGAGAGATGCTGAACACAATAAAATGCTGGAAAAAGCTCTGGAACAGTGTAAAAGTTAACAAAACAAAATAGGACAAAATTTAGAGAAGGTACCCAGGATGAGTATTAATAGAAACATGTGGTTTGGAGTCTTATTTTTAAAACACCCTAACTGCAGCTGAGGAAAAGGAATGCAGCAAAATATCTGTGATAGCTCTGTAAGAAGGAAGAGTAGCTGTACCCTCAGAAATGCTGAGTTTAGAGGGAAGAAATGAAAGAGTAACTGCTGCAGCAGGTACAGCCCAGGACAGCTTCCGTGAATGTAGGCTATGCACAAAATGGACTGAGGAGGACTGAGATGTTGAGGGAAAATGTGAGAAAGTGGAAACATGAGACTAGAAAGCAAGCAAATATGCATAATGGGACAGCTTCAAGGTTCAGAGGCACCACAGAAAGCTGTGATGTTGGCAGTGTGACTGTCTTTACCAAGCCCTGACAGATAGCCTTAATATTTTTTTCCCATTACATTTTCTAAGGTTTTGTGTACCTAAGGTACAGAAAGCAAAACAAATTTATTTTCTAAATGGAAAGACTGCATCCTACAGAAGCTAATGCAAATTGCCAGAAGCAGGCTCGAGAAATGAGAAACCCCAGCCCAGGGAAGGAGAGAGCAGAGCTGTGCTTGTGTTTCCAGTTGGGAACCAAATAAAAGTAGGAGAAGGATGAAGGAGGGGAGAACTTGGAAGAGTTTCCTTCTCAGGTACAGCAAACAGGAAATGAGAACAACAAGTGAGCAATGAGGAGTTGAAGACAACAACATAGAAATGGCTAAAAATTGAAAGTAAAGGGCTGTTAAAATTATTTGAAGATATTATATGTTATACATATTATTGTTTTTATTAGTATTTATCTATTTGTTTGCCTCAAGACAAATGCAAAGTATGAGAGAGGCCAGGAACTGGTATCTACATAAGGAAAAGCAATTAGTCCTTGCACAAGGGAATCCCTTATTGTCCTACCTTCTCATCCCAAGTTCCAGTAGTATTTACATTGCATGACTTCAAACAGCTTTCACAAGGGAAACCCCCTGCTCATGACATTTGCGCAAGAAGTCCTGATCAGATGCTAGTTTCATGAAACATCCTACCTGACTGAGCACCTGTGGCAGCTACACATCCTCACTTCAAAAAACACTTGATTAAGGACCTGCCTCTTCTTTTTTCTCAAAAAGAATGTAATGAGATTGAGTTTAGAAGATGGAATATTGATCACAGCCCTTTATTTTTTAAATCATTTTTATTTTGTTTTCATTACTTGATGTTGAGAGATACTCATGAGAGCATACTTTTGAATAAGCAAGTATTAATTAAAACAGCTGTATTACAAAGACTAAGGGGTTTCTTAGTAACGAAATTCCAGCTATTTCTCTCTTAAGAGCTAACCAACTGCTTCACTTCTCTTCTGTAAATACGATTACTTTTTACTGTGTAAGCTACCTCTCATTCAGAAGAGCATTATAAAGCCATCCTTAGTACAGCCAAAACTAATAAACACCTAGCAATAGCAAAAAAATCTGAGAAAGACCATGGAATACTTCACCAGAAATCCTTTTAGGGCAAATAGCGTAAAAATATTCACATCACCTCCTGTTAGATAAGCAGACGCTTTAGACAGACACACAGTGACAGTCAACACCTTTACGGAAAGTGACAGAGTCGCAATGGGATGTAGGAGCTGGCAAGTTTTCCAGGTTTGGCCCACCAGACAAGAGGGTTTACCTTTGTAACCAGGGTTCTCCTACAGCAAAGTAACACGGAGTGTCTTGTACAATTTACAACTTGGCTTATGCAATAGGCTTACAAATAACTACAGGATACAAACGAGTAAAGGGATTTCCCTTTGCTGCTTTTTACTCTCACCATCCCCATGTGCTTGAACAATGCTACTCCTCACCTTTTATTTCTCATATTAATCTCTACATTAATAAGTGTTAATAAGAAAGAACAAGAAGCGATGGAATTTGACACAAGATCTTTTAAATGACATTAAGGTGTGCCACACTTGTATATGGCTTATTTCTGGTAACTTTTCATACAGGTGAAATTTAAAAAGAGAGGACTGAGAGTATATAACCAAACGGTCTGGGCGTTACTCTGATGCTTTTTTTCCTTGAAAATTCAAATGATCCCTGCAGGCAGCCGACAACTGCTAGAACTGTGGAATGTGCTCTTTGAACTGTACAAAACCCTTCAGCCTTTCGTGCATTGCTGCAAACAAAAACTGCCAAGTGCAATTATTTCTCAAATTTAATGTTATGGAAGTGTTGCACCATTTTTTTCACAGCTTTGAAAACAGCTGTAGAAAAAGAAAATTTACAGGACTATTTCCCCACAGAAGTTACACATTGCATTTGTCACTTTTTGTAAACAACTGATACAAATGAACCAGTCAAATCCCAAAGAATGCCATTCTTTCTTTGGTGCAATTACAATTATATTTCTATGTAAAGAAAAAAAGAAATAAGTGGAAGGAGTCCTCCCAAGCATAGTTTTTCACCCTCTAGCCTTTTTAAAAGGAAAAAAAGAACCCACCAAAGCATACCACAAAACAAACTACAACTCACAAGCAGCAAACCACACTGAGAGAAAGACAGAAGTTTGAAAATTCCTATTTCACTTCCCCCTTTTTTTCTTAACCTACACTGCTGTATCTAGAGTTCCTACAAACACCCACACACTAAAAGTTATTTTGGTAAAAACAAGCACAGCAATTCAGATAATCTTGCATGCATCTGTAGTTCCAGTAAGAACTGCCTAGGTTTTGAACACAGCTGTATTCAACTTGTTGAACCAGAGGCAGATGAACCTTACTCATTGAGTCCAGACTTACTCTGTACTAGGACTTTTACTGCTGACTTCAGCTACATCTGAGATTCTTAAGCTAAAGATGATATTGAGGTATAACCAAGTGCTCTTAAATAAAAGTTTCCACATCTGAAATAAATGTTACACAACCATGAAGACACCCAAATTCAAAACAGTATTTTTTGTTTGGATTGCAGTTGGGCCTTGCTTTAGAAAGCAAGCTATTTAGTTCCAGAGTAAACTTCATTACAATTCAGACTTGAGGTGGAGAACTGTCTACCCACCAACTAATTCCCAAAGCACACCTAAACTCCTAGGTCTTGTCCAAGATCCGTTGCCCACACCCACATATTAAGTTAGCCACAATATCCTGTTTCATAGCAGGAGAAAGGACCTGCAAACAGGCAGATTCAAGTTGTGAAACAGTCCATATGAATGCAAAATCCAAATGCAATCCTTGACTGATCCAAAATTAAGATGAACCACTGTCCACTGCATGGCAAAAACGAACCCAAAATAAAACAAAACATAGCAAAACAAAAAAAAAAAAAAAAAAAGCAAACGAAATTAACAAGAAAA
>VZTG01003817.1:584923-647286 GCA_013397845.1 Melanocharis versteri
TTAACAAGAAAAAGGAGCTTGACTCTTTAGCTTGATCATGTGGACAGAATGGACCAGATGAAGGCATTTAATAGACTTCCAGGTTCTTCAGATTTAGTGAAGGCCAAGAATTAGAATCAAAACTTATGTCTAGCATCTCCTGCTGGTTGCTACATCTACACAGAATCAAGGCACAAGTCAGTGACAGTCAGCAGCCCCCCTCTCGCTGCACTCCTGCAGGTGACAGGACAGACGCTCACTCTGCAAGTGCAAGATACACCTCCTCAGCAGCAGAACATGCTGTGCTCTAACCCACTGACTGATTTACCAAGGAGGTTGTTCAGAGGTGCACTGGGTGACATGGTGCCACTGACTTCTACACATGCTATAAAAGGGGTGTCCAAAACTGTGACACTTTACTTCCATTTCAGAATTAGAAGAGAGGCCAAGAGTTCTGCTTCAGTACTGGTAACACCCTACTGAACACCTCAGAATCACAGAATATCTCAAGCTGCAACCTTGCCATCTCCTGGATGCTATTCACATGTTTGCATCGAATACAGATATGTCTGCTATTTTAAAAATAAAACATTAGGTTTGGTGGGTTTTTTTTAAGTTGCCTTTGTGGTAATGAATCTTGGCCAAGCGTCAGTGTTAACATGGCTTATACAAACACCAAAGAGCGGACCACAGAACTGCCAGTGATGAACGTAATTGCATTAAGAAGGATGTGGCCTTCGAGACCGTAGTAGACCAAGCCAATGCAAGCAAAACTTGTAATGGAGAAATTGCAATGAATTTTGAATTAAAGAGGGCAATGGCACCGTTTCTCTTTGTTGATCTTTCCATCAGGACAGGAAAAGCACAATAATAAGCATGCTTTAAAAGCAGTCCATGTAAAAAGCAACAAAACAAAAAATACATTCATTGCAGCCTGAGTGAGAATACTGTCCTGAGGGAGGCACAAGAGCCAGGCAGTTGATGCAAGACACACAGTTGTTCTTTCTAAGAAGTTATAAAGTAAAGTTAAAAAAAAAAGTCTGGCATCACAGTAACCGCTTACAAGCACTACAAAAGAAATAAAAGATCATGAAGCTGTGTCAGGGGATATTTAGGTTAGATATCTGGAATTAGGTCCTTCACCCAAAGGGTCTTTGGGCACTGAAACAGGATCCCCAGGGAAGTGGTCACAGCACAAAGCGTGACAGAGTTCAGAAAGTGTTTGGACAATGCTCTTGAGCACATGGTGTGACTCCTGGGGATGGTGATGTGCAGGGCCATGAGTTGGGCTTCAATAATTCTTGTAGATCCCTTCCACCTCAGGACTGTTCTATGATTCTATAAAAAACATACTATTTTGATAGGAGTTTCTAACATCTGTTAAAAAATAAAAAATAATAGAAAAAGAAATAATTATTTTACCTTTGATATTTGTAAGCTTTTTTCAAACTAAAGAAGTGGAACATCTCAAAGTCTTACTATTCTTTTACCAATAAGGCAAGCAAATGTCGGGATTTACAAGAGCAAAATCAGTAGAAGGGCTTGTTGAAAATATTCTTGAGATCAGCATGATGAAATCATTTCTTGTGAAGAAAAGCACTTTAGTAGTGATTTGCATAAGATCAGTGATGTCTCATTTTCAGGGTGTAAGAAGGCTGTTTCTAGATTTCTTAAATGCATCTCATTGCTGACATCACTCTAAATACCCAGATGCCACAATGGTAGAAATTGTTTACACCTAAATGTGCTTCCATATATTGTTTATGTGGGAAGAATCAGGTATGTGGGAAGCAAACATGGGATAATCTGTTCCTCACGACTCTTTCCTCAAACTTAATAGAAATTTGCCTAATACCAGTCATTCCTCTCTTGACACAAAAATTTCGAACTTGTTGATCCGTATGGAAGCATCAGTGTAATGCTGTCTACCTTTTGCACTTCCTAAAACATGACTGATTAAAAGAAATCTGAAAAGAAAATCTTCGCTTGAGTTGAGGAGTTTAATGCCAAACTTTAGCCTAAGGCACATTTCAGAGCCAAAATGTTAATCCTTGGGTGGGGGGTGGTGGTGCTGTTTTTGACGGTTTCTCATTTAGAGCATTTGTGATACAAGTGTCTGTAATCTCCTAACAAGAATATTTTCTTTCTTCAAATTCCAGGAGGAATGCCCTGTTGGGGTGTCTGCTCCTGCAAGTAAATAAAATTAACACAATGGGTAGCCCATAACTTTGGCACTGCACTGGATAAAGGGTAATGGCTACAGTTCTGATTAAAGTGAGTTAACATTTTAATACAGTAAAAAACAATAACCAGAAAAAGAGAGCTTCAAACTTTTACTATGATCTACGATAAAAGAATTCACTAATGGTCTCTGCATTCCAGATACCAAGTCTTGTATCATCTTTCTGAATTTTTCCCAAACAAAAAGGCCAGCAAAGTCCACTAGAAGCCTGCCAAATGAGCAACATATCTCATCTAGAGGGCAGTTAACTGTACAATCAAAGAATATATGAACTACCAAGAGTAACTATTTTTGGAAAGGGGCCTCCACCTAGAATAAGAAAATAGAAACCAGTCACAAATTTGGAAAATGCCTTCAGATCCCCTGATAACAAACCATAGTTATTCCAAAAGGAATTACCCCCTGTCCCTTGCTTTGTTTTTATCTTATCCTACAAGCCCCTCCCAGTCCAAGTGTATTTCTCTTCTGCGGGCTGTCAAGGTTGTCAAGAAGAGGGCCATGCGTTTTGCAGAATTGCTGAAGTTCAGAAGAGTCATGAATTAGAGAGAGTTTAAGGTCAGAAAGGACCATTAGATCATCAAGTCTGACTTCCTATAATATCACAGACTATAAAATTTCAGACAGTTACCTTATTATTGAACCCAAACACTTAAAGCTGATTGAAGAATAAATTCTGTTTCAGCCAGAACAATTGTTTCATGACACACTTTCTTTTTCTGTACTAGATTAAAGAGCTCTCTAGAGCACCAGATATTTTCTCTCTGCGAAGGTATGCTGTAATTAAGTAATTTCTCAAACATCTTTTTGATAAGGTAAACAGACTGATCTTAAATATTTCACTGCAAGGCAATTTTCAAGCTCTTAAATCACTTTCATAATTGTTTCTGGCACCATCTCTAATTTTCAAAAAGGTTTTTTCTTTTAGATGTGGCCAGAAGAAACATAAGCTGAAATCCAGTCTGTTTACCAATGCAGTACAAAAAGATAAATTCACATATTTGCTGACATTTGGTTGCTTGTACATCTAGCACAGTCCTTTATCTGTTGAATAGCATACTGAGTTTTCTCCTCTCAGGAAAAAAATCATAAAAATTATAGGGGGGTTTGTGACCAAGTAGTACAAGCAAGTATCAGCAGAACTTGGCAGTAACAGTGAACCTTAACTATCTGGTCATCTTTTTGGAAAGGAGACAGCAAGATACAGACTATCCAAATATGTGTGAGCAACCATTTTTAGTACAGAAACTGAGGAAAACACTCAAAGCAAAAAATGTCTCAGATTATACTTCAACCTTCAACTCACTGGAAATGTGAGAATTGAGGGCACCTTGGTTGAAAGAAACCATAGCATGAGAGAATTCCCATTTTTAAAGATGGGAAGGAAAAGAGAGACTAGGAGAATAAAGTCAATGAAGATTACAGAAAAGGACTTGGATAAATGAATTGGTGGCCAGGATCCTGTAAAAGGTAACTCAAACAGAAGAAGAAAAAGTTCAAGAGAGATCACAGTTCCATCAAGGAGTAACATTTACAGCATGAGAATAAACTAAGTCAATGTGGAAAAAGGCTACATCATAAGCTCTTCAAGGGCCTGCAGCTTCAGGAAAGCAGAGGTCCATGAAAACAAGTAGGTGTGAGAGAAAAACATGGCAGTTCGGGGACAAAGTCAGAAGGGAGAAAACATAAAATGAAACGTAACTTAAAAAAATAATAATAATTAGTAGGAAAAAAAGCATTTTTTTCATTCCTTAATAGTAATAGGAAAATTCAAGACAGAGCTGATCAGGCTAATTGCAGAAGAATCAAAGACATATATTTTGCTTAGTCTTTAATGTAAGAGACAAATACCATCTGATCACTAAAACTACTGACAAAAAGGGACAAAAAATTAAAACAAGGAAACCAGATGACAAGACACTGCAATAAGTTAGATGCTGTCAGATGAGTTCTACCTAACCAAGCTTACTTAGGTTAGGTAAAAACACGATGTTGGCCTGTGCTGTGAAGCCAGCAGAAGAATATCAAACTCCAGTATTTCCAATGCCTGACTGCACTGAAATTTTGCTTACCTGTCATCTGTATCTACTCAAAAGCAAATCAGTGAAATTTCAAGAGTTTAAATTATCTTTATCTTTGAAATTTATTCTTAACTCCAATCAAACCAGTGACTAAGGTCTCTGCCGCTTCACTATAAACAGCTGCATTACCTCAATAGGTAAGACATTTAACTACAGTGCAAGGAACTCTAAGAGAATTAATTGAAATTCCCTCACTGGCATTAGCAAATTTTCAGAAGTTTAGAGAATGGATGGAGCTCCAGAAAAATTAAGAGGGAAAAATACAGTCCCTGTCATAAAAAGCTGAAAAAAGAGGAGGTAAGAAATGATATATTTTTCAATTAGTTTCTGTTTCTGAATTATTTTTGAGAAAACCAAGACCAACAAGACTTTATTTTTTTCTTTACAACAAGAAAATAAATAACTGTCAACATAATTTCATCATGACCAAAATTTGGCAAGCCAATTAAATTTCTCCTTCAGTAGAAAAAATAGTTTTTTAATGGGAAAGAAGCAGTGGATGACACACAAAAAGAAAGGGATGACTCATAAAAAAAAGCAAAGGAAACAAAGACTAAATTAAACTATTTTAAGGCTAATACAAAATGTGTTCAAAAATTTGATAGAGAGACTAGGAATAAAAGAAGGATACTATGAATGGGGCTCAATAGGGGTCCATCCTGGTCTAGTGCACTGTGTATTTTCTTTTATAACTTGGATGGTGAAATGTCATTCATATAGAAACTGTACTTTTAAATTTTCTGATGATGCTAAGTTTGAGAAAGACAGAAAAACATTGGTCTTTCCTCCATGAGATACACCAAAAGTAAGAGGAAGTACATTTAAAGATGTACACACATGAAAATGTATTTTAACAATTTTGAGGAGCTATTAGGAACCGTGAGTTAGTTCTGAAGTAGCTGAACTCACAGTTACACCAAACCCATTTTAAAACACATAATCACTTGACTGCACGGCATCACAGAGCAACAATAGCTCATTCTGTGCACTGCGCTTAGACCTATGTTTGGAAATATATCCCGTTCTCTCCCTAACTGTCTTTCTCTTTTCAACTCTGCATTAAGAGAGACATAACGGAGAGCCACAGACACAGCTTGAAAGGTGTCAGCTACTCAGTTCTGACCACCTCACCCTCTGAAAACATTGTACTACCAACTGTTGGTGATTCTTAGTCACAACTGCTAGGACAGAGTGAGCCAGAACTACCACTAACATTTCAGTACTCTTGGCATAACTGACAGGATATTTTAACTTGCTGGGATATTATCCGTGAACTTTCTTGGAACGTATGGACATCTCACTCATCCCATCCATGTAGCTGAATGTAGGCTTTATGAAAGCATGCCCAGACATGAAGGCTTCAGGTTACCCTCACCTTCTACTACTGTTAAGATAGGCCCTGGTAAAGTCTGTCCCCACCTTTACTGCAGGCCCCCTTTAGGAACTGAAAGGCCACAATGAGACCACTCCAGAACCTTCCTTCTCCAGGCTGAACAAGCCCAGCTCCCTCAGCCTTTCCGCATAGCAGAGGTGCTCCATTCCTCTGATCATTTTTGTGCCCCTCTTCTTTACAGGTCCACGTCTTTCCTGTGTTCAGGACCCCAGATCTGGATGCAGTACTCCAGGTGGTGTCTTCTGTATTCCCCGTGAAGGCACCAGACATGGCCCAGATGGCTGGTGCTGCATGCTGTGCCAGGACAGCCTGCAAGAGTAGATACAGCCACTGTAATTGTGCTGAAATAACTGAGCAAAATCACTGGTGTATTAGAGGCCCACGAGAAAAATGTTTGGACTGATGCCTATTTAATTGAGGCAGCATAGAATACGTTGAATGAATGGTGACTATTTGCTTTTTATGCAATGAGAAGTGTATGTATTTTGCTAATAAAATAAGAATTAGAAAATATACTTTTCAGGAATGTAAAAGAATAGAAAATTTTAAAAATATGTTATGCAAATACACTAGTGAAGAATTTAGTCAAGGCATTTCAGAAGACAAGAATAAATACATAAATTGATCAATTAAAAAAAAAATAAGTCACTGAGATCTAGACTTATAATATTCATTATTCCTTTTCATTGAAGTAAGAGACCAGGAAAAGCACAAAGTGAAACTAAATGGCTTCCTATTTTCTTGCATATTGAATTATAGATGCTCTTTACCTTCTAGAGGTGAAATTGCTTCTTTGTATTTCCATAATCTGATTCTATCCTGAGCATCTATTTGATCTTTACCAGATCATGCAAAACAAGCAGAAGAAAAAACATTTCCCAACACATAGGCTGTCAAGGTATTAAGAATTACTGCTTCTGGATTTCATATCCAGAAGTTTCCTAGAAACCCTCCATTTTTCTGTCCATCTTTGATACATAGGTAGTGTGGTCAAGTTAATACTGCTATTGAAACCTAGAATTTTGCATTTCTCAAATGAAAACAAAAATGCCAAAAAGCCCAAATATTTCATCTTCAGGAGGTTTTTTGCATTTAATTTCCCAGGTTCCTTTTAGGGAAAAAAAAGGGAAAAAGTCCTTAAGGCAATATAAGCACTTAATCCAACTCAAATACTAAAGAGGACATAACCTTTTAAATCATCTTAAATATTTACGATGCCATAAGCTCTTAAACTTCCTGGAATACTTAGCCTTCCTTAAAACCTCACAGTATTCAAAGTCCCTTGAGCAACGTAAGCACCTAAACTGCTTCAAATCCTTTCAAAGGACACAACCTTTAAACCAACGTTGTGTCTAATTTTTAAAAATATTTTTGTTTCTTCAGGCAGAATTCTGCCTGGTTTTGTCCACAAATCATGTAACTATTCAAGTACTATTCACATGCTTCCCTTGACACAATACTTCCATCTGATGGAAGGCCTATGCATGGAAGATATAAAGCACCCTGCCAACACTGGAAAAGTCAATGCAAGTAATGGAAAAGATTCCCTTGGTCCTAAACCTGGCCAGCTCCAACTTCACTGAAAGAGAAATAATAGAAACACAAGACAGTCGCCAAAGCCTCTGCAGTAGCTTGGTAACATCTTTACACGATGTCTGGCAATGAATCAAACTAGGTTCATAATATTTCCTCATTAGCTTATGATAGCAATCAAGAAATTGCCATCTTCAACAACAGCAACAAATGTGACCTCTGGGTGGGAAGACAGCAGTAAGTACTAAGAATAGAGCCAAAATGCAAGCCACATTTAAGAAGTACTCAGCTAACATGTTACAACCACACACTACTTCAGGACTTTAATTCTTCAGGATGATGTCACTTCCCTGTTCCTTTTCTAACCTGATTTATCTTTTTAACAACTGTTCAGTGAACTTAAGTCGCTCTATTTCTTTCCTCCATAAGCCCTTTGGATAGGTCTGGAGTGAGCGGAAAAACAATTCAGAGTAAAGCAACCTCACACACACAAGCTTGAGAGGCAAAAGTCCTCTTCCCAGAATTTCCCAATTCAGGGTTTTAGTGTTTCCTATAGCCTAGGAAGGGAGTCATCTGTGTTCCACTCTAAAGGATTTCACTTTTGATTATGTGAGTGAGCAGAGCATTAAGTGAAACTTAGTGCCAAAATTGCTCTCAAGTAATTGAGAAAAATTACAAATACTTGATTTTTTTAAATTTTGATTTTCTTATGACAAGTAGGAAACAGTAGGTCAGAGTCAGGTTGTTTGTCCATGGGAAGTAAATGAAGATATCCATTTTCAGACCACACTTGAAAACGATTTGCCAGACTTCTGCATGGCAAGCAAAGTTACTGAATATATGCATCTGCAATTCTTTTAAAATTCATGAATCATAAGCCATGTCAATAAAAGCGCTGTATCCATCAATGAGTAAAATATTTGAAATATGCAGCTCAACATTAACAAAATTACTGTTATGCTGATGTTTCAACAACTTGAAATTCTGTTTGGGACAGCCCCTACAGCTCTATAAGGCAATGGCTTAAGAATTCTGAAGAGTCTGTGTTTATGCTGAGCCTGGCAAGCAACTACAATGCTGTGCAAAACTCTATAAAGCCCACTTTACCAATTATTTTATTTACTTTGTATCTTTATCATCTTACCAATGAAATCAGTTGGTGTTAAATATTGATTGCCTCATCCTATAGTGGCTGGTCTAACACTACTGAGAGTTAATGGGTATTTCATAACTAATGCCTTCCTGTCATTCAATTAATCTCAAACTGGTTTCCCTAAATTGCTACCAACTCTTCTTTTTCTCCTTTTCCTTGGTATCTTTTACATATGTTTACAAACTGCCTATTTCCTTACATCCCATGTTACCCAGTTTCATCCATGAGCACAAAAAATCTACAAAATTTTCAGCTATTTGCATAAGCACAACCATTTAAAAAACTATGCTAAAACGAGTGGAAGTTTGAATTGTTAAACAGCAGGCTACAATGGAAACATATGTTGGTTTTTCATAAACGTAGTAACATAGTTTTTGGCCTTTTAGATTTGGCACCTGTGGCACTTCAGAGGCATCATCTTACTAATTCACAGCGTGCTGCCGAAGTAACTATCTACTGCCTCAGTTTGAAGAGCACAGGAACAGGTAAGTCATTGTCTCAGTGCCATATGTAGTGCCCTGGGAACAGAATATTGGCTGATGAGCCAGAAGCAAAGACTTTGATAGCCAAGAGCTCATAAATCATGTTTCAAGGCCCAATGTAGACCTACAGACACAAGCATGTAGCAATCTCTCGGACAAAGACTGACTAGGATAGAAAAACACTAGAAATACACACAAAATCAGAAACCCGGGCACAAAGCAGTGAGACTAAATGCATCATCTTTCAGGCAACAAGGAGAGTAGTACATACTACAACCGATGCCTCATCCAGTGAACTACTTCATCAAAATTGCCGCTATCAGCAATACCGTTCACCATGCGCTATACTGAATACACCACAACATACATATACTTTTGTGTGTGCACACACGTGTGTGTGTGTGCGTGTATATGCACACATACACACCCACATACAACTTATTATAACACAGAAAATTAAAGAGGATTACAATGAAAAGATTATAAAATTTGGCTTTCGGTATTAACTTCCACTTGTTTTTTTCCTAACTACTGATAAAAAAGGTATAACTTCACCATTGACTTTTTTATCATATAACCACAGAAATGATAGTTGAAAATTATAGCCCTCCACTGGTCATCTAGTTCTCCTCTTTAAGATATGTGTCCAAAGTCTCCCTTAGAAATGTGAATAAAGAAGGTGAGATCAAAAATTCATAACACCCTTTAAATGATAGTTTCAATGGAAACAGACTAGATAAAAATAATTTCTCCTTCAGCACAGTTTTAAACATATAAAATGAAAATATCCCACTGGTCATAAAAGTACATGTGATTATGAGAAAATATTTTAATTACAGAAGAGACCTCTAAAATTACAGACTCTAATCTACTATCTGAGCAAAAAGTGGAAATATGTCATTACTCAGAGACATGAGAGAGTGGGTATTTTACAGACTTATTTATGACAAGGATACCCATGGTCTTATATAACTAAGAAAACATCAGCATTAGGAAATAGTAGAGCCCAACAAAAATGGCCTTGCACAACAGAACAGCTGGAGCTGAACACTTTACACGCATGTGGCATATGCTTCAAGATACTTTACTTTGTACTACTGCATAGGTTTGGTCCGTTTTTCAAGTATTTGCCCTTGTTTAGCTTCATCATCAGGAAGGTTCAGTGGGAGGCTTATCTATCCTGATACTTCTCAAGTGCAGTCCTGATTTGAACTAAAATACTAACAGATGCTGCAGAAGCCAATTAATACTAAGATGGTAATCATTCTTGTTCTAGGTATAAGACCACATTATTTTTGTTTTCCATGGCAAATTTCTTTTGCTGTGGCAGATTGATATTTTTTCCCTCTTTAGACAACTGAGTATTTCCAGCCATGTAAAGGAACGCAGCTTCATAAACCAACTCCAGAACAGGAGCAACTCTTTTGTGGACAATGAAGAGCTTTGTAATTTAGCTATAGGCCTTCAAAAGGAATTTCTCCAAAGACACAAGAGGTCTCAATTTCAAAATACCCAAAGGTTTCTATGTCATCATGAATTGTAGAGGATTTTACAGTAATGTATGCATGTTAGGAGATTTAGAATGATAAACTTCAACATGCATGCATCAAATTATTGCAAAATCAATTAAAATTTATCTAGAAAAATTTGATCAGAGTCACTGATTTTTGCAGGTGAAAAATTAGAAGTACATGCTTTACTAACATATGGCTGGGGATTGCTCATATTAGTGTACAGTTTCAGATAGTTCATCTAGAGCTCATCTCCCCCATGTTCAACATTTTCATCAGAAACAAGAACTGAGAGATAATTACCTCTTGGGGGAAGGTTGATGACCTTGATTCTGCTCTCAATAACTGTCTCAGAAACTGTATCTTGTAAAAATACAGGTATAAGATGCACCCTGAGAATCAAAATACCATTTAACTGCTCCACTGAAGAGCTTTCTCCCTAAAAGACCTGATGACAGACCATTTCTTCCCCTGGGCTAAGATACCAGCTAAAACTGTGATTCCTTCTCTGTCAGAGTAAAATTAGGGGAAGGAGGTGGAGAGAAAGGGGATCACATTTTAGTTTTATTCCACTGATGCTGCCGCCTGTCAGTAAAAGATGAAGGGCTAAAATCCCATCAGTCTGGATTTGCAGATCTGAGGATGAAGAATTAGTATTTTTCTGTTTTTGCAGAAAACTCCTTGATGTATGGCTCCATTATTGAATGTTAACAGCTTCGGTTTAAATTACAAATGAGGTTCTATTAGCATAACCCGTACTTGGTTTCTATTTAAAAATATGATATTCGCCAAAATTGTGTCAGTTGAGAACCTACATGTTTTCATTTGTGGCTACAGATAAAGGAGAGAAGCAATTTTATATTTCACTAACTCCAAATACGAGGTCTAGAATGGAAAAATATTAAAGAGCACTTTTAAGATACTATTGGTGTCTGCTTCAACAGGAGGGACAAGAGGTGAATGAATGGTCCTTACAAATGATGTACCAAAGGCAGCCATAAACAGGCAGCAGTGCTGAAGGGGCAAAACCCAAAGTGTCTTTTACAATTGTCTCTCCAAAACAATTTTCTAAAAAAGATTATTTTAAAAACCCCAAATTGCATTGTGGAATAACTGTTTAATTAGCTTTGGTTTCCACCATGTATGTTTTCATCAAAACACACTACACAGCAGATGGTTTCTGCTCTTATACTTTTCAACTATAGTGTTTGTGTCCTGCCCTTGAAAAGTTGTTTTTGTCTAATGTATCTCCTACCAATGGTTTTAACACATAAAAATATGCTGGGTTTCTGATATATACATGCATCAGCATATCAGAACTCATGAAATTGTTACTCTAAATGGCCAGGTTCCAAATGCACTGTTTGCACAGTGTTATCTTCTGTAATACTACATAGCGCTTCAAGCTGTACAACAGCAAAGAGATCCAGCAGCCTGAGCCAACTATCACTGCAAACAGCCAGGCTGTTCGGGATGATTTTGGTGTTGGAATGCTTATGCTGGAGTTACCGTTTGCCCAGACCACATCAATCTGTTTCTCTATGCCTTATGATCTCCATGCGCAAAATACTGATACTTCCTGAATTACCTGTGTGCAGCAAAGGTACAGTAACCAACATACCATAAAAATGAGATGGGATTTCTGCATTCAACCCACCCAAGTCTTAGCAGTGCTCCACAGGGGACTAAGGTGATACTTAATTCATTGATGTTTTCTATAAAGTTCTTCGAAATCCTCAGATGAAATGCAGTGTATTATTAATATTACTACGTGCTATGACTTATGCCTCAAAGGATCTCACCATGCTTTGTTAGCTGCATACAAGAATCCCTTCATTACCATCCAAATGCTTCTACCTCTGAAGCATAACAGTGCAGCTGTTTGCCAATAGACTGTAATTCTTTATAAACATTTACTGATCTTATATGAAGAATATTCTGTTGCATCAAAAATGTATGTTTCAAATCAGTTCCAGTTCCTGAACAGCTCAATGCCAGGGAACTGTAACTGCATGCAGAACACCAGACTCTATAAAAACATCATTTTAGCAAAAGGCATCTGCTTAGCTGGCATCCTTATTTAGCCTATCACGCAGTTTTCACTCATTTATACCACAGGAAAGATTTCTCAAATCGAAGTAATACAACTCTACCTCTCACAAAGTAGAAAATGAATGAAATTGGCAGTCAGAATGGCATAAGGTCCAATTAATTGATGCTCTCAACCAATTCAGGAATGTAATCCAAAGTCCTGTAGAGAAAAGAGACCTTATATAGGCTGAAGAAATGAAGATATGCTGGCAAAAAGTTTCCTTCTCTCTCTTGTTTGTTTGCAACTTGAGACAAGATGCATAGCACATAGGTAGTTTTAGAACAACTATCAATATATATTTACACTTTCTAAAAATGCCTGCAACAATCAAAACATCTTTCCCTTTCCCCTATTTGAAACTTCAGGTTGCTTTTAAATTTTGTGTCAGAATAACAGTGTGATAGGAACTTGATTCACTTTCTACATGGAATGGGATTGAGCCCATGTGAAATTTTCTATTATTAAAAAGCCCCTGCTGACTTACATGCCTATGCTGTGGAAAATACTTGTTCTGTTAACTTTGATGCAGTCATCAATGTGTTTCTTGAACAGATACTCCTCAGGTTTCTATACTCAGATTCATTCACTGAACCCAGATATTCTCAGCCTGTTGGGTCTCCTCAGTTTAACCCTCAAACAGGGTCAGGACAAAGTGTCATAAAATTTATAGTTCAATAAAAATAGGCACAGTTCTTCAGTACTCAAACATCCTCTGTTTAGTGGCACCTTGGCTGAAGTGCCCTTTTCATTTTCTCAGAACTAGGGTCTTTTGGGGTTTTTTGTGATAATGCATAAAATTCCATTCAAAACTAAACATTCTTAAAGTTGCAGAAGGATGGGAATAATACAAACCCAATCCAAATAAAGTCAGACAATCTTATAGGCATGAAAAAAATAAAGCCTATAAAGCTTGTTTCAACTACAAAAAGAGACAGCTTGCCAGCTTCGGTGAAGCTTTGTGTATTTACCAGTGAGAATCTTGGCCAGCAAGTACTGATGTAGCAGTGTTTCTAAGGGAAATATTTTGTTCTTGTTTAGAACACATAGCTTAGTGACACTGAGATACAACCATTGGTGAATGTTATTTTGTGCAAATATTAGAAGGACTAGACAGAGAAAGAGAAAATAATCAAAAATTATTAACATGAGGTTGTCTCCATTCTCTAAGCACTTTCTTTAAGCCAATTTGCAAGCCCTCTTTTATAAAAAGAAATCACTTCCTCAGCCAAATGTAGATTCCAGGAGTCAGTGTTTGCTGTAGTTTTACACTATAATACATGCATGCTGCTACTATGCAACACTGAACTAAATGTACCACATTCGGTAATAATGAAAAGATGGAAACACCTCAAATACAAAATGTAAAATTCAAAGCAAAATTACAACTGAAAGAAAAATTTTATACACCCCAATAAGGGTTAATCAATCAACCATGAGTGGAAGTACAGAAGCAGTGCTTACTATGAGCAGTCCTGCAAATTTCTGAACAACAGGACAAGTATAACTGAGACCATCTTTGAAGCGTACTCAACTGCTGTCCATAGTCTCATCACAGTAATGTTAAAAACTTGTATGAAGTAAGGCTAGGTAAGACTAGCCCTTCAAGGTAATAATTCAAATACATGGCAATTAGACACAAAAAGACGTCTAATAATAAATTACAGCACAATTTCCATGTCATATGCATACATTTTAGCTAAAAAGTGAATAGAGCCAGCAGACATTACTTCTATGCCTTTTAGACACATTCAACTATTCCATGGCAAGAAAGTGCTCCCTGCATACAGCCCTTACGCATGAAAAGTGGGACTGAAGAAGGTGTTATGTTATTATCCTGGGTTAGCCAATGTAGTTGCCATTACTCAAGTATAGACAACAGTTTAAATTACCAAGGAAATCTAAAATACTTCAATACAAATGGAAAACAGCATTTCATCACAATCTCATTTAATAGAACACATTATCAATATTAGTTGATAGTAGAGCAAATTGTTTCAAATTGGAAAGCCACCTAAATTCTTGCTCTTAAATTAACTAAAAGTGCATTTTTGTCTGTTATATTAGCACCAGATTTTTTCAATCTTCTGTTGTAAGCTAAAAGGCAGCAATGCCAGAATCTCATGATACATCCCTTTTACTACTTTACTAGAAATCAAGTAATGACACAGAGTTAAAACATACGCATTACTTAACCTAGAACCCAAATATAAGAAAACACCCAAAATCTATCGATACTTCATAGTTAATATTAAAATGGCATTTGAAGCACATTGTTTTAATGGTTACATATAATATCTAAGAGATATGGAAAATGTTGCTTTAATTAACTTTTACGTATCACCACAACCATAAAGAAATTTTTTTTAAAATAATTTTGTTTACTAGTGTGAAAGCAGGATGTTTTTGTCACTGTCAGTGATAACATTTATGCCTCTTAAGTCTCACATTATGTCACACAAGATGGAATTTATCTGTCTTAATGTTTAATAGAAAAGTTAAAAGTCCAAATTTGTGCCAGTCACCTCAGGTTGCTTTTATCACCAGTGACAAGAAACAGGCATTTCTAAAGAAAGAATCATCTCGTCTAAAGACAGAAATAAAAAGAGTCTATGGGAATCCTCCTCTGGAAGTCTCCATCACTTTTTACCATAGACTTCTTCATAAAGAAGCCTATGGTGACCAGCTCAGATTTATACCATCTATATTTTTAGATGGCAACATCATGGGAAACTAATCCCACTCAAATAGCATTTGGGAAAAGTAAGCACAAAATGCAGAAAAACAGAATTACCAACAAGTGTCAGAATCAAAATACACCGTCCCAGAAAAATTCAAAAACCAAGACCCTTTTGTGAAAATAGCAGGGGATCTGTAAATTTGAAATGTCATACAGCGTTTGATCTCTGAGCCAGGACAGATTCAGTCATTTCTAGAAGATTAAGAATATACAGGGAGTATTTTCAGAATATGCTGACAAAGTAATATGCCTCGTCTGAGTATGAGTAAGCAGCAATTTTCAAAAGCTTATAATTCAGTGCAATAAGGACAGACATTCAGAGGCATGGCAAAAGGCACATCTTATAACCCATTAAAGCTTCCCTTTCAAAAGCAAAGAAGAGGTCATAGACTTTTTTTTAGACCGTTTTTTTTCCATTTTCAGGAATGATACACCCATCTGACAGAAACTTTTGCAAAGACACACAGGCTATAGCAAAACTGAGGGCAGAAAATGTCCGCCAAATTAATCAAAGTTAAAATTCAAGAAAGCTGACATTTGAAGAGAGTCCCTTTCTCCCAAGTATTTCAAAATACAAGGAAGCCCCTCAATCACACATTCACAGAAGATAGAAGGCTACGTTGTGAAGTCTCACTGTACATTTGCCCAGTTTTTACATGTTTACATTGGCATCCTCTTCAATTATGGACGGTCCCAGAATGGCCATTTGTAAGTAACTGAAAGCAGAGCTTATAATGAAATTCTTAGGTCACTTTACAGGTCTCAGTGATCTCTAGAAAAATTTCTGGAAGACAGCTATTTCTATTGTGGATTAATGGAGCTCGCCTGCAAGGCTTTGTTCCTAGTTATGTCTTCTTTTTTTTTCCCAGCACAAAATGATACTGAAAATGTATCTTTCTTGCCATGGATGAAGTGAAAAAGATGCTATTTTTAAACATCTGAAATGCCCATCATGTGACTGTTCACATCACGTGAAACCTGGTGCTAATTCAAAGCTAAAAGACAATTTCACAGACTTCAATGTGATTTTCATAGTTATAATCACAAGTCTTTAAATATAATTTAACACATTTTAGAAAGCTTGCAAATTCTGCCATGTCTCATTTTAGCCAAAACTTAAGTAAAATACTAAACTGAATAACTAAATACTTTTTTTTTTTTTTAATTATGTCATAAAATAAAATAGCAGAATATTTCTGATTTTGCTTACCTATAAATATCCCCAAAATCATAGAATAGCTGAGATTGGAAGGAACTTCAGAAGCTCATCGAATCTAAACCCCTGATCAAGCAGGGTCAGATGCAACAGGCTGCTTGTCCCTTTGGGTTTTGAGTATCTCCATGGGTAGGGATTCTACAACCTCTTTGGGCAAGCCTCTCCAGTGCTTGACTATCCTCAAGATAAGTAAGTTTTTTATATTATGTTTCAATGGAAACATAATTTAATAATCTGTATGCAGCTTGTACCCTCTGCCTCTCATCCTGTCACCAGGTGTCAATGAGAGAAATCTAGCTCTGTCTTCGTTACACACTCCCATCAGGTATTTACTGTGAGAATGAAATGTTACTCAGTATTTCACTGTTCAGGAGACAAGGATCTTGTGCCTAAATTAGTCCAACCACTAACCATTCGATATCACCCAACCCACACGTCATGTTTGATGCTATACAAAATCAGGCTAGCATCTTCAGAATTCAGAAATTATGTATGTATATATGAATTATTCAGTATCATGCCTGCACTATAAATCATGCTATGACACCTGCTTACTTTCTACCCACTTATGACCATTTACTGGTTTTGGAGACCTGAATTTTAACTTCAAAGGGACACAAAAGACGGCACTATCACAGTATGAAATGCACAACAAAACAGCAGGTCCCCATTAGATAATAAGTAAGGGTGCCTCACACACATTTTTTTAACTCTTATAAATTGCAAAGCACTAAAAATATCTATAAGGTCTGAGACTATAGCTCACCAAGGAATTTAAGCTGCAGAAACTAGCACAGCTGCCATCATGTGCTCCCCCACACTTTTGGCTGCTAATTCCCACCCCCATCACCCTTTGTACCAGTGACAGCCCTCGGACAGCCATATGGGAGAAGGCTGGGATAAACTCAACTGAAAACAAAACCAAACAAATAATTGGCTATTTTCAGTCTGATCCATTCTCCAAATTTATGAACAGCTACCCGTGCTGAGTGAGGGAGAATGACAATATGGGGAGGAGAAAAGAAGCTGGCACTGCATCTTACACAGATGTGCCAAGTTAAAGTGTTTATTGAACATTTAGGCTAAAGCTAAGCAGTCAACACAAGCTACTCAATGAGTAATGCTGCATTCCTTAGGCATTGCTTTCAGAATGAGCTGGATTGGCCTCTGGAGATGCCTGCTCCTCTCCTGAGAGTAAGCAGAATGTAGAATGACTGAGATATAGCTGCTTAGTTTCTCTGTATCTAAATTAACCAATATCTAGATCAGTAGAAAATGGTAGAAAAAGAGGTTTTTGACTCTTACAGCACTTCATTCCCATTAAGAATTGCCGTTTGGAAAAAAAAAATTGTAGCATAGCTTACCATCACACTAACATCAAAAGGGTGTGTATTTTCTGTATGGTCCACAATTTTTTTTCCTAAACCGTACTTTAAATATATAAGCAATGTGTTTCAGTGATGGGGTACTGTATTCCTCCCACAGGGCATATAAATCCACAGCAGAAACACAGCCATAGTTCAGTTACAAATCACTTACATTTCTTCAGAGTCACTTTGTCACTTTGCTGTGCTGTGGGAAGGGATGGTCTTTTCCTTTTTGCTCAAACTGGTCCTCCTTCCAAAAGTGCCTGTCACGTCTGTGGCAGATAAGGAGCAAAGGTCCTTAACTTTCACTTCAAGTTATCTAAGGGTAAGAAGGGAAAGGAACACAGTAAGTGTAAGCAGCCATATTGTGTTTTATAGCAAGATATTACAACCATCTCTTTAAAACACACTTCAGTGTCATCCTTTCGCATATGTACTGCACACCCAGGAAAAAATCCCACACATTTCACATCTTTCTTTCTTTCTTTCTTTCTTTGTACGAGACATGTGAAGGAGTCACTGCTCCTAAAGCAGTCGCCTACTTCACTTCTGAGATTCATAATACCAATATTGTATTACTTTGAAAAAGCAAGTGTGCAAGTTATAAGATGATTTCATATTATTGATTATTTATTTTGTACCACAAAGACACTGTGAATACTTTTGGCTGGCTTCTAGCAGGAAATCACAATTTGTTGAGCACAGGCTCACTAGAAACCATCCTGGCTAGCCATTATTGATAAACATTCTGCTCTGAATCTTCAGTTAAACAAAACAGCTCTCTACTGCACTGCATCTTACCGCTCAGAAAGTGAGACCTGGCGTTTATGATAGATAGGTCTCATGGAAATTTTTTCATGAAAACTTAAAACTCACCACTCCATCAGAGTCAAATCTATAAATTGAATGTTAAAAAATATTGAGAAAGGAATAAAGGACAAAGTGTAACACATCATTTGCCACTGTATTAATCCCTATCTTGAAAAGCACGCTCCACTCTCTTGTCCAGCACGGAACACAAAACAACAGAACTAATTAGCAAAGCTTCAGAGAAGAAAACATACATGACCAAAGGCTTAAGACAGTTTCCATATATGAAGAAGAATTCAGTATGGCACCAATATTCAGACTGGAAAAAAGCTGACTTAAGGAAGGGCATGATAGAAAACAACAAAAGTCTGAAGAAGATGGAAAGACTGCGCAGACATTTAATGTTCCCTATCCCTTGAACTCAAGAACTGCCTAATAAAAGCCAAGTTAAAAAGAAAACTGGGAGTTTCTTCTCCACAGATTGTGTGACAGAACTGTAAACTTCTTCCCAAGGATGCTGTTTATGCAAGGAGGTTTCCTAAGTCAAGAAGAAGATGGAGGTATCCTTGGAAGACAGCCACCACTGGAGATAGATGATGGCCTAAGTGAACCACTGGTCTGAACCAGGATGACCAGTCCTATCTCCTTATATATTCACTTATGGTACTGCTAATTAAACAAATTTTATATCCATTTTACACTGATCAATTCACCACTCAAGAACGAGAACTACTGCATTAGGTACACAGGGAGTCTAGTATTAGTTGCATTTGAAGTACAGGCTAAATCCTTTTGAACACCAAAGTAAAATCCCATGGTTCTCTGTACATTGCTATATGCTTAATAAATTTGATTGATTTTTCCAAAACACCATCACCACTGAAAAAATAAAATAAAATCAAATGAGGTAGCAAAGTCTTACTGTAAAGCAGCAGTAGCCTTCCTCTCCCCGGTCCGCAGTCCCAAAGCAGCCAGGGCAGAGGGCTACAAAGCAAGGTTCTGCTTCTCAAGTTGTTCACTGGTCTCATGGGTTTGAGTCTAACTTCGTCCATGTGCTCCCACTCAGCTCAACACTTATATAAATGCAGGTCAGCATCTCCATTTCCCAAGTTTCATCTCAAAGTAAACCTTAAAAATCATATACTCTGTATTCCAATATCTTCTCTTTTGCTTTAATCTCTAGGATACAGCAGTGTTTCTGATTTATTTTGGGTAAGTGCAGATCAATTAAAATTCCTTCAGGGAAGCCTTCTGAACCAGCAGAAAGTGAATGACTGTCATCAGGAACAAACACTTTTTGCTGTCATGGACTGGCATGTCACACTTTTGAGCAAAAACTATGTTAATTAATTCTATCCATACCTACCAGGTGTACCAAAGGAATACAACCAGTCCTTTCTGCTGTCTTAGTAGATACAGATCTTTGTGTCTGTGAACCAAGTATCCCTATATGCAGAGTTGTGCATTGGCACATTATATGAAGAAGCAGCCTGTACTAGCACAAAAAAACATTGCAGAACAGAAATAACTTTGTTCAGACATCAGTATGCAACCAAAATCCATTTTGCAAGATGCATAAATTAATACCCTCAAATTTCACCCAAAATACCCAATTTCACCAGACATTTTCCAGTATATCTACATATATACCTATTCATTAACACTCTTTTTAGAGCCTACGGTGAGGAATTTGTATAACTGACACTTTTTTTGGTCAGTTTGAAATATTGGATCAAAGTATGTTTACTGTTTAATCTATTCCCCTCTCTGAAAAAGAAGAGCCTGCTACAATGTTTGCTGTTCTATTTGCTTCTGCAGCTTAAATGGCTACACTGAGGATGAAAGGAAATTCACCATACAGCATGCTAATGATCAAAGACTCATGTACCACTGGCCTATAGCAACATTTTAGGCTACCTCTGCCTTCTATTATTCGTCCAGCTTTTCTGTTTAGAACATTAAGGGTAGGAATATACCCAGACAGCTCAAAAAGGTCTGTTTGATATCCTTCACATCACTTTGATACTAATTATAAGTAAGAGCAAGATGTATCAAACAAGAACCAAGTGTCTTAGCATTGATATATGAGTGAAGACAAGCTTCTTGAAAAATGGCAAAATTTAGAGATGTGGGTTCCAGGTATACTACAGAGGGTAAAATACTGTTGCAGGATAAACATATTGGAAACAATTTGATAGTAGCGATAACAATTCAGAATTATCATCACCACTACTTAAACACTGAGAAAGAACCACATGAGAACAGGTGGCTACATACTGGTTGTCAAATTAAAGCGTTGATTTTTACTCTCTCCACATGTGGCTTCAAGTTACCATTAACAAGTTTACAAAATCTTCCCATGAATATCATCTTGACTCTCTCAAACAAGTGCACATAAAGGGGTAAAAGTTGATACGCAACTGTATCACTTGCAAGCATTAGAAATCAACAGCAACCCCAAAAAATCGTGTTATCTAAGAATGCTTTCTTTTCTACCATTTCATATATAATTTCACTTTAAGAAATTTCTCATTAAATAAGCATTCATGCCTGCTTTAAAAATTTATTCCATATATTCCTTAATTCTATTATACCTGGTTGAAACCCACTGATATCAAACACACATGAAGAAGTTTTTACATGAAAAATTTCCTAGCTTATGTTTGTTTTTTTTATTTCTGAAACAGCACAGTGATACAAGTAATCTGCAATTTTAAAGACATGAATATATTTCAGAATACACACATATTAATTTGGGATATTAAAAGCTACACTCATGTGCAAGCTCACACCATTCCCATAAATTACCTAAGACACAAAGTAAAAGCTATACATCATAACGTGGCCTTATTAGCATAACAGTTACAGGACTCTTCTGGCAATTCATAAATATACAGCTGCATTACAAAGCCATCCCAAATAAGCGCTGATAAAATACTTTATCTCTTGACTGTTGCATATTTTTAGAGTTTGCTAAAGAAAAGTGCATTAGAGAAAAAGTATTTGAGGACTATACAAGTATACGAGGACTATACTATTTGAGGACTATATTCTTAATTCTTTTGGGATTAATATCATATAAAATTCCATTTTTGTAGATAAGCATCCTATTAATTTTACTTTCAATACCTATAGCCTATTCAGTGTAACTAAGTAAAAAACTTGAGTAGAATGTGGCCTGATATCATAGCATATAAAATCAAAGACTGGATTGGAGTTTTGAGTTTGGTTTGGTTTAAGACTGAACAATATTTACTCTCATTTGTAATTGTATAGACTGCGTAATGTAGTATTACAATCTTGTGTCTTTAGAACCATGTTCATCTAAAAGCCTTTACCAGAAATCTTATCTCAAAAAACATAAACTCACAAAAATAATTACTGCTTCACTAAAAAATGCCAAAAATATTATTAAGAAAGATGTATTAAAACAGTGACAATAGACATAAATATATCCGTGCTAACGTCCATTCCAGCTGATTGTGGTATCATTGTCCTAATCTGGAAACAAGACAATGAGTAAACAAGAGATCAACCATGATGCAAATAATTAAAGCAATATAGGTGTTATACTGCAAACTTTTCTAAATGTTGTGCTATTAAACTGAACGAAGCTGTTCGGTTTGTCTGCAATTTAAGAAATCTTATTATGCTATGGTCAAAAAAACCAGTGCTTCAGAAAACATCAGAGTTGGCACTACTTCCCTTCTCCTACATAATAAAAAGTGAAAGGCAGGACAAATTATCTATCTACAGGTAAAAGGGTCTTTCTCCTATGCATCAGTGTCATGAAGATAATCAATAATCTTCCTTATGTTTTTATATAGATGTCCTGCAGGACCTGAAAAGACATGCTAAAATTTGTAGTATTTTAAAATCTTTTTCTCTCATCAGTTGTATACCAAATTCTTCAAATCTTCTGGATTTGGATTATCATTAAGAGTTAGAGAAATACCCCTCATTCCTCTTGCAGATTTAGTCAATACTTATTTAAAATATATCTACAAGAAATACAGCCTTAAATTGAATTGTAACAGGATAGAATGGCATGAAAACAAAAGAAAGACCTATTTCTAAATAATTCCTTGCATGGCTACCTGTCTACCATCCCAAAGGAAATGATATATACGAGATGGATGAGAGAAGACACAGGCTGACTAGCTCTACCAGGCAATCCACCAACCAAGATATAATGCTGCATTTCAGACAAACATATGTAATACTTTGTAAACTGTTGTCAAACCAAGATCCAATCTTGGGAAGGTTAGATAGATAGCGGTAAATTTGTATAGTACTTCTTGTGGCAAATAGGTCTGGGAACATTTTACTCCAGTCATCACCAGTGGGAAAAGTGCCACCTCCTTTCCCCAATATTCCTTCCAGCTCTATCTGCCCTTCTCTATTTAACATTAGGCTGTCATTCAGCACAGGGACATGCAGCAGGAGCTGAAGAAATGAATGCTGAGCAGTTCAATGTGTGATTCCAGAGAAAGAGCATCACACACAATTCAGCCCATCAGGGTTATGCAATCAACACCAACATCAATGTGACGGTAGCAGGAATTCAAGTTTGGTTTTTTAATCCACCTCATTGCTAACTAGTTTGGATCCCTATCACCTGAGAGAAGTTTACTCATTAATGTCCTATACTGTTATGGTGCTACAGCACTCCTGTATTACTGGCAGGGGTGTAAAAGGCTTCTGCAGAGAGAGAGAGAGATGTGAGAAATTCCGTAAAATTTCATTTGGCTTTTTTTCCCTCTATTACTCCTTTCTCCCTTTATTTTCTCTCCCATTATCTCTTTTGCTGAAAACACTGTCCCCTCATGCAGCTCTTGGAGGAACACTACACGTGCATGGAGCCAGCAGGGACAGAAAGACAGGAGGCGAGCATTCAGTGACAGCCGAGATCAAGATCCCTCCTTGTCACCTCAGGCAACGCCAGAACACGGGATGGGCTTAGACGGGATGCAGCCAGAGTCAGCGATGCTGCAGCCAAAGGTACAAGGGCATGAGGTTTTAAAAACAGAGTATGGGTGATGAAACTCTGGCGACCATGGCAGGCCAGACAATAGGATCATATGTTTATTAGAGGGGATGATTTACATTGTTACGCAGAAGAAGGTAGAGTTTACCTAAAAATGTGAACAAGTCTGTCTGTGCTTGATCTCATGGACCTGTTTGTTTCTGGGTGCTGTAAATAAGATGACATACTTGGCATATCTTTAAATTTAAAATTTTTCTTCTGAACTTCAGCAGATTGGGATGTAAATAAAAGTTCATTTTTACTGGAGTTTTACACTTCTAGGAGAATTTGATTTATTTTATTGTCATCATTATATTGGCTGGTATATATTTCTCTCACAAAACAGTGCAAATCACTTTTCTGAATAACTGCTATTTGTATTGTCTAGTTCATTTCACACATCGAGAGGGTACTGTGGTCTGGAGGTAAAGGTAAAATTTCCAGAGAATGCAGCAGCACAATGACTAAACCACTCTAATCTGGAGCCAAAGCAGCTCTAACTTCCCTAACCTTCTTTAGCTCCACCTGCAGACTCTCACTCCTCCCCTGTGCTGACTTTCAAACACTCCTGCGAAACAAGTGATCAACTTTTGACCAAAACGTGGTCATCCTTGCTAGGGCAAGAGAGGAGTGAGGAGGCATAACATGGGTAAGGCGGGATCACACACCTGTGATGTGGCATGGCTTGCTCCGCTGTGGAAGCTCAGCCTGTGTGTCTTGGAGTGTAGACTGATGAACATTTCTTCCAGGGGCAGAGGCAGGACCAGTACCACATCACCCTTCCGAGTCACTGAGCTGTGCCAAGGAAAGCATGCACGGAGCTACGTGGTCAGCCATACTGAGGAACTAATCTAGATTAAAAGTAAACTGGCTTAATAAAAGCTGCTTTCAAACTTATGGAGTCCATCACACCCACAGACCACTGTACGAACATTTTTGGAGGTACAGCAGTGAGGAGAAGGAACCAAAAGCTGCTTAAGCCAGTACTACAACTAAAAAAACATTTACCACCCCATGATCTGACTAGCCTATAGAGTCCATAGTCAAAAGCTATCAGATATCACTGCAGCCTAGCAAGCACCCTCATCCCCAGCTGCCTCCCCCTCACTCCTCCCGAGCCTACAAAGACACACTACAAAGAAGTGCAAAGACCCACACTGCAAATGAGATGGAAGTGCAGTCCTCGGAGCACAGGTGTGGGCTCTGTGACAAGGACAGGCTGCAGAAGGGCAGCAAAGACTACAGCATTAACACTTGGCAGCTGCTGGGTTTGATTTACATGTCTTAGAGAACTGGAGCCCATTATTAGAGCGGATGTACACCGGCCTGGCATGCTTTGGTTTATTATCACTACATCTGTACATATGTATGGACACGCTTGTGTTCGATACCTTAAATACTCCATTGTTAGTATTTATATTGTAAACTGAAAACTAAATCAAAGTCTAGGTTTTGGCCTTAAGATTGAACAACTTTTTTAAATTTCCAAAAGGAAACCCTAAATTCTACTTTTATTCCCTTTTCATTTTAAAGATATTTGATTCTTACAATGTATTTATCACACTTTTTTTCCAAATGACCTGGCTGCACTGTATCTAATATGAAGTACCTAACTTACATATACATTGTCTACATCATTTAGAGCACACATAAAATAATTGTGGTCCATCATTCTATTAAATTCTTGTCCACTTTTTAATAGTTTTGTTTAATAGATACAGGAGGGCAATCATTAAATGAAACCTTAATATGAGCTATCAGTTTGTAAACAGAGCAGCAAAGTATGGTATGATGGAACTCACAGTTCAAGAAATTCTGGGGTTTATATTTAATAATCTTATGTTTGCTTATATATTAATTTTCCACACAATTAAAAACTAATAATTAAAAAAAAAAAAAACTTTGAGAAAATGGGGGGGAAATGCCTTATCTGCATTTCTCTTCCAATTCCATTTGGACAACAGTATTTCCTAAATGTAGCCTATTCACTGCTGGATATGTAATTACCTTCAGTTCATAGTCTAGACATTAATGCTTTCGTAGTATTTAAGACTCCTTGTAACATGCTTGCTGCTTTAAGTAAGCAAGGCTAAATCTTGACCAGATAAATTAGCAAAGAATGCAATAAAAGCTGCAATAAAAGAACTTTATCCTCCAAACCTTCAAGTTGCTGCTAAATGAGATTTCTTTGAAATGCAGATCAGTTGAACTAGATTAGTGAATTTTAGCTCCTGTCAACATCATAACAAAATACAAATACAATTGTTCACTGGCCTTATCTCCATGCTTCCATCTGCTGCCTTGTTATTTACTTTCCTTGATTTACTATGCAGATCTAAATAAGACACATCAAGGAGGGCTTACAACACAATGGCTTCTTAAGCTTTACATCAAGGTATTTGAAACTGAAGCCCTGAAAGGGCTGCCATCAAAGACATATCTCTAATGAACTTCCATATCAGAGAGGTTTGGTATTTAATACTGCTGTGAAAAGAAAAAGCTACAAATCAGAATGGCCTATGAAGGAAAATGTCTGCAAATCTTGATGAGATTAGCACCTACCAGAATTAATATCCCAATAAAAATGATATCTGGTTCACTGAAGAGTTAAAATTCCAACCTTTGCAAAAATAATGCTTAGTGTCAGAATGGGAAAACTCAGCTGACAAGGTTGAAAGGTCAGGGGGGTATTCTTTTTTCTCCACAAAATGTTCAAAAAGCATTTTTGCTTGTGGCTTGATTAAAATACTGTTGACAAACTAGCCATGGAATGAAATAATTAACAGATGACAGCGCTACTCTGGTACTTTCTGCAACAGCAGAATTTCACAGTATCTTTAAAAAAATTAGCAGCAAATTCATGGCAAAATAACATAATCTAAAATGACAGCATGCAACATTTCTTCATCAATTTTAGTATTTCCCTTTCTCCCCCACAGCAATCTGTGGCAGTGCAGGATAAAATTTTCTGTCAGTTTGCTTAAAAAACCAATCCTTAAGTGCCATTTCTATTACATGCCACAGCCCTACTTGTGAAGCGCAATAAACAAAGAAGTTTCCTCCTCATGATTTAAACTCTCTTTACATACCTGATAAATTAAACAAATATCTTAGAAGTTTCCAAAGCCCAGGCATAACCTTGTGCAGTAAACCCCCAGTTCTTGCAATGTGCTGCCATTTGACAGGAATTTTTTTGCTGGGCATTGAAGTACATAAACAAATGATACTCTTCTTTCTTAAGAAAACATTTCAATCATTTATGTTCTTCTATAGCAAGGGAAGATCCCACAAGCGTGTTCTGTACTGTGGATCAATCAGCTCCAAACCAAAGTAGACATGTTGTATGCTCCAGTGCCCGGAAATCATGCTGCAGGCTCACCAGATGATGAAAACAGAGGTATGCAGTGTAGGGGAGCCCCACATGGCACCCGCTGGCTTCTGGGCATGTCAAACTTCACAACTACCCTACAGTCAATGACAGCAAACACCTTCCCTTTCCTTCTTGCCTCCAAACATGTACTTGTCTTTCTACCCTCCTTCCAAATTGCAGGCAGTCTTCCAGAAACAAAGCCCCCAGACAGAAGCAGCATCCCATGGCTATACTGCAGAAACTACAGTTGTCTTCTTGCTGTATTTCATTTCGTACGGGATATGTTCCCGGCTTACTTATGGCCAAGAGAGACCACTACTTCTCCTTGTTTAATGAAATGACAAAACAACAGATTTGCATATGTAGAAGCAGGTGCTGTAACAGGTTTGACGACTCTTGACCTAAAGCATGTAAAATGATTTATCAGCAACAGCTGTCCCTAAGGTATTTGGGCTCTGACGGACAGTCAAAACTTCACCATCTGCACAGCCGTGTGTTAAAAATGACAATCTGAATTAAAAGCTGGTCAACAAATCTCATATAACTAATGCCTTCCATATCCTCATCCATATGTTGAATTCCCAAGACACACGACACTTGGATTATCTATTATAAATACCAGTCTTTAAATCTAAATAAAATAAGACAATCTAGGAAAATGCGAAAAATCAGTTTGTGGCAGTTGCTACCTATTCACAAACACCTACCCAAATAGTATTTTGAATGTACATACGTTTGAAATGCTTCTAAGATTTCACATCATGATATAAACATATGTTCTTTCAAAGCAGCATTACATGTCTTTTCAGAATTAAAAAGCAGCTAGAAATATTGACATAGGCTAATATAGCGCCTTTCTTGAATGCCCTGACAAAAAACCACATTGATAACAAAACATCACATCGCATCTGTGTGTTCTCTGCACAATGAAGGTATCCCAGGGTAGTGAGGTCTGCAGTTTGTGTTCCGATTTTTCCGTGTGAAGGGGAAATGCATTATTTTTCCCCCAGACCAGAGGAAGGAACCTGAGAGTCTGAATATGACCCCTTGGTGAACACAGTGACTTGTTCTGGAGCTATGCTAGCAGAAGGTAGCACCATATGCCCCAAGCCCCAACTTGGATGCTCTTTCTACAGCCTAATGTGCTTGTCAAAAGATGTTAAAATCATAGATTTACTTTCTCTGGATATATTTTATTATTGTAAAAAGCAAAAAGAAAGGCAAATACAATGTATTATGACTTATATAGACTAGCATCCAAATTGTACTTTGTTCAGTTAAAACTGCAAGATCTTTTTTTATGAGTGAACAGCTTCTGACGTACTTAACATTACAGCAATCTTGTCTTTGACATCAACCACAGTTATTGTAACTCTTATTGATTACAAACTACATTCTAAACTTCAGTGTTAATAATTTTCCTTCTCACATAAACATGGAAAATACAGCTCATTACCTGGAAACAAATGAAAACTACCGAACTTTGCTCCACTGAATTTTACTGAACTTTTAATTATTTCATTTTAAAGACTCAGAACACCAGAGATCTTACCAATGTAGTATAGGCAGGAAAATCACTAAAATAAGAAAAAATGAATCCATTAAGCACATACTGGAAGCAAATCTAAAATAACAAAAAATGTGCTTCATAGCATTTCTAAAGATAACTTAAAATGTGGTGGCACACATAAAGTCATTTTGTTCATATCTGGCCTTTAGTTTTAGAAGAAATACAAACATTTTTAAAAACATATATATATGCATATACATATATTTGCAGGCACTGCTGAAAGAGTGGAGGTAGTTTTTTCTCAAGTAAATAATAAAATTATCTTCCAGAATTTTTTAAGATTCAAATATCTTTCAAACAGTTCCAATTTCTTGGAAAAACAATGAAGATTTAAAAAAAAAAATACAATTTATTTACTCACTAGGTTGTAACTGTCTGTTGAGAGATACAGTGATCCCCTCAAGAGCATAAATATTTAGACAAATTTTAAAATGTGTATTATATACTTGACAGAAGGTATTTACATGACAGCCCAGAGCTTAAGCAATCTGATATGAAATATTTCCCCATAAAACAAAGTCAAATTAGAAAAAAAGTGCAGCTCAGCCACATAAAGAGGCTTGAGATTAAAAACATAAGCATTTCGAAAGAGATTAGCCATATAAGTGTTTGCGTCAAAATTGCGATAACCTTCATCCTACTTCCCAATTCACTGGATCCTCTGTATGAGTTTATGAAAATAGCAGATGAGCAGCACACAGCATTTACTCTGTGTCTTCTTTCACTAAGCTGTTTAATTGCCTGCTCGTTATCTGCTGCCCTCTGCTCCCAGCGGTGCCGCATCCCAGGCAGGCAGAGAGGCCCCGGCATGGCAGGGATGCCCGTCTCACCCCCGCCGGGGGGAAGGTCAGGGGCTGGGCTGGGAAACCTCCCCTCTCCTGCCTCCCAGAAAGCTGGAAGCCCAGCTCCCTCAACTACACTGACAAGGTGATGTCCAAGAGAGACAGAGATTGGAAAAAAAGTGGAAACAAGCCTTGCAGACCTTGTTGGCGAGGGTGGACTCCTGCCATGTCCCTCAAACACCGCACAGCTCCCCCAACACAGATGCTGTGTAAGCTGAAGGCTCATTTATCACTTCGTGACCTCCTGTACTTTATCTTGGTGGTATTAAACAAACTACGTGTTTTGAGACCAGATATTTTGTCACCGATTTTGGCAGTAACACACACATTCATCAGGGACAATTCTAAAACACCACTATGACTCAGGAGAATCCTCCCTCCTTCCACAAAGACCATGAAAAGTGAGACTTGGAACCTCAACGCAGCCAAAACAAACTGCTAACACATGAGATATATATACAGAAAAATCTGGTAAATAAACTTAAAGGCATAATCTCCCACTGTATTTTGTTATTTTCAAAAGACCGACGAGCTTTGGAAGGAACACTGCTGGCTCAATGCAGCCACTGGCACTTCATAATCATGAATTGCTGCCACCAAACCAGAAAAACGGTGTGAAAGGTTTGTAAGAATACAAGTATCAAAAAGCTATCATGTGAGCATGGAGGATCTTTTACACTCTTGTCAGGGAAAATAAATAGCTCAGGAGAACTATATTGATTAAAAGATGCAAAAGCAAAGACCAAAGGGATTAGCAAGGAGCAAACTCAGAGTCAAACACTAAATTGTAAATGCCTGGTCAAATAATTTAGGTTTGAACCATTTTTACTTGCTTTCATGCAATACTAAAATCAGACTCGTCCTACCCAACTTTAAATATCTACACAGGATTTAATCTCTACCTAATGCTGTGCTCTTAGCAGAGCCTGCGGCTTTCCTCTGCATGGGAAGCCAGGGAGAGGGGCTCTTCCAGCCCAGGAGCATTAATGAAGCACCTGATGTTTGAATGGATGAATCCAGACACTGTTAGGATGAATCACAAGAGGGAGCAGACTCCAAGTTATTTGGAAGAGAAGAGGAATTGCTGGATACTTTTCTAAACATAATGAAACTTGAGTTTGAAAAAAAAAATCCAACTTTAATTAATAGAAAAAGATTCTTGTAGTCTAGATTGTACATCAAATTTTACAATGGATATCCCCACAGAGGAACAGAGATTTATTTTTTCCCTTGTATTTCAGACTGTTTAAGTGTCTATTATTGAATTCTGTGAACTTAAGGGTATTTGCTAAATTAGTTTAGATACAGAACCAAACGTTTTGCTATATTTAGCTATATCTTTCAACATTTGAATAAATTAAAAGCTAGGAAATGAGGGTGAAAAAATGCTGAAGATATTTGTTTTTAAAGCCTCAAAATAAAAAAAATCCCAGCACATATGGACATCATGTATTTGTGGACTATAAAAAACATAACACTTGTCAAAGAAATTATTTCTTGTTCTGCTCCCCTTTCAAATTACAAAGCAATCTTGATATTGAAAACTGTTGCCTTTTGTAAAAATATGTGTGTCTTATGATGTACATAGAATGGTTTGTTCCCATACACTTATTTACTTAATATATGAAGTAGCTCAGAAAGGTTATCTTTATGTTGGCAGCACATAAAATATTGATTACTAATATTTTATAGTAAAATAAGGTGAAACTAGTAAATTTTCACATATAATCTCTCAACTAAAGTCTATTTCCTTTGTTTACATACAACAATTCTCTTTTAAAATTTAAAAGTGGAATCTTAAAAGCAGAAAAATACAATTACAAAATGTTCTTTATTTGCAATTAAATTCCAAGGTTGCAGAATACTGTATCTGTCCCAATTTTACAGAACTGCTTAAGGCATCTGCCAACCAAGTTTCAAGAGGATTAGCTGTAATGAAAATGCAATATATGTAAATACAACCACGTATTTAAATGTCAAATATTTCAAACACAATAGAAAAATTACAAATTCAAAGTTATCTTTTCAAACATAATTCTATCAACTCTTTTCATGAAAGATAAAGACTTGGAAACAGCATTTTTATACTGTACAAAACATACAATGTGGCAACATATTAACTTAGCCTTCTTAATGTATCTCATTATTGAACTGAATGTGTTTTCTTTATGAACACTCAACATACCCTATCTTTAACATCAATTTCACATACTTCAGATTCACATTGTAGATTCAGAAGAATCTTGTTCCTTGTGCCAAAGCCAACAAAAGTAAGGTAGAGTATGAACTTTAAAAAGCACATTTTCCTCCGTGCTCTTTGGGTATCTTGTTTACTTGACATGATGTACAATATTAGCACAGGAGAAAGAATACAATTACAAAAGAAAACAAAATCATGCAGCTAAAACTCTTCTGACTTCAGACACATTTTTCTCATCTCTGGATGTGGTACAACCTTGCTGTGAACTATTAGCTTTCCAGTACTTAGAGACAGACGGTTTCATACTGCTCAACAGAGATTACTGCTGTCTATCTAAATAGGGCTTACAGTGGCATCAGCATATTTTATTAACTCAGAACCATAAATCCTATTCTTATGTGCTTTCAAAGACCAATACTCCTAGGGTCAGTTAAATTTACAACAGAGTGGCACCCACAAGAAAGAAGCTTCACAGTAAGAATATGCTGCTTTCCCCTTGAAAATTTTTGTATCTTGTATTGAAAGTTTAACAAACAATACTTCATCACTGAGACGAAACAACAGTTTTCCAAGCAGATTTTTAGCTCATTGCAACATTACACAGCACCCCAATATAGTTTATAATGCCTCACAACAGAGGTTTTCTTCATGTTTCAAAATTCCCCATTCTTGGCATGATAAACACATCTTAACCTCTGCTCTTCTGTGAAGTTTTATTTACAAACATAGGCTGTTATCAAGGTTCTAAAATTTGGGGGTTTGATTTTAAAGTAATAAACCAATTTTAAGCAACATATTCTTGAATTGAGGACTGTTTACTATTTTATCTTCTATTGTAACACAACATTATTCACTAGAACTTCACTCTCAAGTAACAATATAACAATGCAATGCTATCACAGCTACAAAAAGAAAAACTGAGCTTTGAAGCTATTTGATTTTGTCCCATCAAAACTGCCATCTTGTACTGATTGCAGAATCTACTTAATTTGGTATTTTGTAACAAAAAAGTAGAGACTATAAAAAGTAAAGTGACAGAAGTAAATATTTTTATCAACCTAATTCACTTTCAAAAAACCCCACAAAAACTCCTGGTGTTCCTTTTTAGAAAAATACCTTGGCATTTAAAGACAAAATAAGAGCATGTGTGTGACTTGTTTATATCAGATAGAAATAAATCCTTCCTAAATGTACGGAGTACAAAGTTTTCTTTTGATAGTCTATGAACAATATTTAAGGAAATGCTTAAAACACTTAGCAAATACTTCGACTATTTAGCAACCTCACCAATATAGCTGCTTAGACACCATGGTGATATGCATCACATAGAGACTTCTGGAAACACATCATCAACTCAACACAAGCATGCAACTTTAGCACATAGAGAGGAACACCATGCAATTATACTGCATGTAACGAGGCAGGTGCTGCAGGATTATATGGTTCTTCACTAGGAAATTGGGGAAATGCTGAGTCAGAAACACTGGTGACTTGCGTGATGTTCATGCCAGAAAAAGTATGGTTTGGAACAAACTAATAAAGTGGTTGGCCCTCAAAAAACAAGTAACTACGCATGCTATATACTTTAAGGATTAAGACTTCTAATAAATATGAAATTCAGCTACCCAAGAAAAATTACACAGAAGGGCCTTTCTTCAAATGCATTCCAGCCTGCATCTACATGAATAACAGGCTGACTTTGAGCAAGCAGCCACACTCTCTGGTTTCTTACGTCTCAAACTTGGTCCTTAGTAGGTTCAGAGATTTCCCAGCTGGGCAACCCCCACTTTACCAACTGTTTTGCAAGAACACCATCCTCAGAGATACTGCTCACAGTGATGCAGGTGACTCTTCAAGGTCAATCAGTGGTCATAGAATTGTTTCTTAAGATGGGGCTAGTGGTTTAACAGCTCACTACTACCACAAAGGGAATACTTCCCACCTCTTCTCTCTCTGCTTTTCCACATCAGCCACTGCTTACCTTAAAAAGTCTACAGCAATGTCAGATCCCTCTGTGAGCCAATTCAGTTCACAGAAAAGGAAGAAAGCCTACACAGGTTTCTGCTAAACTTGTTTTTCACCGTTTTGCTGAGTTAACTTGACACAGAGAAGGGTCTGCTGAGCTCCAGATGAAGCCCAAGAGAGGTTGCAAGCCCACATACATGAGCCCACAGATGTGAGAAGAGGGAAGGGGATGGCAGGCTAAAGGCAGAGACCAGGGTAAAACCCTTCTCTTAAAAATTGGCAACAGCATATTGTAAGAACAGATCAGCTGTCTGTGAAACTACAACTCCATTCCAAAACTGACTGTCTCCAGTTCAGTACTTACAATGAACCTGCTTCTAGTTCATTCATACGTTACCTCTTTACTTTCTCAAGCTCAGGATTTTTTTTCTTCCTGAGACCCTAGCACAGACTTGCTTCTCAGAAAATACTTGGGTCTACTGTCTGTATGTGTCATCAGAGCATTGGCTATCCAGTAGCTCCAACACCTACTGCAATCCTGGCCAAACAAGCCCAGATTTACACTTCTTCTCACCCTCACGATGACCCCTACCTAAGACAATTTGAGGGTTACAGTCAAATTGCTACTCAATCTGTCTCATAGTAAAGAGTATCTAAATTTATATGCCACTTCCTTCCAGTTTACACAATGGAAATGAGAGTTGGGTTTGTAAGTTATTTGTTTGTTTGTACTTAGAAAAGGTGGGGAGGAAACAGAGAACAATAAAAGGAAAAAAAGAGCCTTTTACTGAGCCATCATGTGTCCCATAAGACTGTTCCTGGATTTGCCAAATAGATTTACTTACAGTTGCATGTACTCTGCTCTTGTGCTCACTTTCAGCCTGTATTAAAGCGAATTGCAAAAATCTCAAGTGGAGACATAAAACTACTTTGTCAGTAGTGTGAGCAAAGGCTACTGCAAACCAAAACACACAACACCAAGAACTCTTAAATAATTTTAATGAGTTTTTGGAAGAAAGGTCTCACACTTCCTGAAAGTAAAAGACAAAGAGCTTAAGCAGAGAGATGGCATTTTGGCAGGTATTTGGAGAACTAAGCATTATTTGGTCCTGCTGATAAACTGCAAGCAAGACACACAGGTAGACATTAACTAAAGGTCATCCTTTAAGTCATGGAGGCCAAAGACATCAGGGGAGAACAGATGGGGAAAAAAATCATGAAAGTAGTAGAATCTGTTTTTACTGGTGACATTCAGAGATTTCCAGGCTACGACAACAGCTCCAAATTAATGATGACTAAACATTTTGTCAACAATTTGAAAATCAGTTGTTCAAGTTTTCACTGCTTGAGACTAAGCTTTAGAAGGTTTTAAGAACAGAGTACTTTTTACACAGACTTTCCAACTCAATCCTTGAATAGAACCACTTTTCTTTGGGGGAAAGTGACTTTTGAGAATGAGTTATTAACAAGCTAAAAGCCTATGCTGCCAAGTGCAAGACAAGATCCTCCAACGGACCTCCAATCAGATTCTGTCTATTGCCAAAGAATCTGCAGGAGACTGCAGGTCCATATCCAGACACATATCCAGCTGCTGATGTATGTTTCTTGGCTGCAAAACCAACTGATTACTCAGTCCGTTTTGATTCTCCCTACTCACAGCAAAGCACAGGCCAATTTTTCGCCCACAGCAAATATCCATAGTTCTTCTAGAGAAGCATCTGTATTCTCCCCTTGACAGCTGAGTTAGTTCACTATTAAAGACACTATCTGTGGCACTTGGAAGATATAGATGTAACACCTAGAAAAGTATAAGACACTGTTCTGAGCACAAGCATGTTTTCATGCAAATTAAGGCATTATGGAAATTTAGACTTCAATATGATGACATTAGCAATTCACATAAACTCCAGTGCCTTACATGACAATTTGAGAGAAATTTTGTCCAGAGGAAAGAGTCCAAGTTTATTCTTCCATTTTACCACAATGCCGAAAGATCTCTCCTATCACACGACCATCTTACTTGTTTCCTCTCTGAAATCCCGGAACTGCAAGAACTACCTGGAAGATGGCTCCACAGCAGATCTCAGTACACCACCTCTCTGGGTGACTCCAGGTGCAATCCAATTGCAGCTGAAGTTTACCTCTGAGCCCAGTCCTTCATGACCTCCATCTTTCCCAACCTGTTCCCTTCCATGTTTACTGGGCTACTGGACAGACTGTTTCAGAGCAGCACGAATCAGCAGGAAACTAACAACACAAATACAACTACAAAAATTGTAGCATATTTATCAACTTAGCATGCTGAAAAGATTTAGAGAAATCTAAGGCATACTGGAGTTGATGCACAGAGACTACACTGAAGTGAGACAGTATCACAGGGTTTACTGAAAATTTATCTCAATCTCTGGTTTCTCTTCTGCAATTTTTCATTTCACTATTTTAAATTTACAGAAGTATCTCTGAGATTCCCCCTCAGATGATTCTTCCTACTTCTTTCCTAGTTCCAGTCCTTCAAATGTTGCCCCGCCTTTTATATCTCCTTCAGAAAGAAGGGCAGCTTTCACATGGTACAAGTCACAGCTCTCCCGCTTTCATTCCCTCTGTTCATATTCTGTATTATTATGTTTAACAGAAAGAAGGAACACTACAGGTTCCTACGGAACAAAGAGATTTACAACAAAAATAGAAAACTGAGACGGCATTAAGGCGCTGGAGTTTATAGGTAGCTGCAGGAGACAAGAGCACAAGAACACCTGGGAAAAAGTAAGGTATGATATTTAATGTCAAGGGAGTACTATCGCAAAATCTTAACATTTCTCCTTTTTGCTGTCCACAGTACCCAGCACTCAGAGTTTCTACTGTAAAATATTTCACAGGTGTGTCAAGAAGCTCTGCATGGATACAAGGCATTTTATTATAAGCCAATAAGATCTAAAAATATGCCATTTCTCTTGTAAGAATGAATTTTTACTAGCTTATAACTTTTCAGTTTAGACCAAAAATATTTGTGCTACTGGGATTCATTGTAGTATTGCCAGTTCTCAAAATGTTAATACAAATATTTTTATACAAGCTTTCATACATTCCATGTAACTCCAACAGAACTTCATGCCTTAAAAGAAGTATGCGTATTTCATATCAGAGATGGAGTAAGATTCAAAAATATATACCTGAAGTCTTCAACCTATGGACAAGGTTTTTAAAAATATCAAAAATAATGAACACTTTGTACATTCTGATGCCTCTGAATTTTACATGAGTTCCTAAAAGCGTATGATAATACTGTTTGAAATTACTGAATTAATTTTACTGTCCTGTTCTGATTCTGAAAGATGACACTTGTAACATTCCTTAAATAACTGGGACCGAGACAGAGATGACAGTGGTGATTTTTCATAGAAAAGAGAACCTAACTTTGTTACAAGGCATAAGGAGGGACGCAGAAAGCCAAGCAAGAGCTGGAAATAAGGCAAAGGTTCTGCAAGTCCACACCAAGCTGGAAGGGCCATCCTCAGTGCTAATGCATCTGAGATCTGAGTTTACAGTATAGGATGATGACAGAGCTGTCATCAAACCAAAAACCAAGGCTGCATAGTTAAGAATCTTAACAGGGTTTGACTTGTATTCTATACTGAGATTAAGGAATGTTACACAAATTCGTCAGTCTCAAGAGTATTGTAACAACTAGAAATTCCTCATGAATGAATGAATGTTAAAGACCTTTGCACAGAAGGAAGGTGCTAACATAAAAGCACAGGAGAGGTGGAAAAGGTAAGCACTTCTTGCCAGAGGAAGAGTCCTGTCTCATCCCTCTCACCACCTCCCTTCTCCGTAGCTGTCCATTTCATTGCCAGTACCAACGGAGGCACAGGATAAAAGGAAGCAAGAACTTTGATGGCATTTCCCAGAGCTTCTCACATTCATAAAGCCCCAGTGCCCTGGATTGAAAGGCAATACCTGCAAAACAACCTGCTATGAACATGGGATTTCCACCTAAAATACTACTTCAGAAATTTAAGTATGAGCAATGAAAAAGCTAGAGAAGCATTCAGCTTCTCAGCTTAAACTAGAATTCTGTTTTCCTTTTTTTCACCACATCGTGTTTCCACCTAAAGCATGCTGTTAAGTCCTTCTGAATAAACCTAATTTAATATTGGTCATATTCAATGTTGAGGGCAAGCTCGATGGGAGTGAAACGGACACACTTATCATAACTACTCAGAAATACTAGTGTACCGAGGCAATACCAGGAATGTTTGAGGACAACAGGACAGAAACATCCTCTTACAGGGAACAAATTACTAAGACAGGGACAACTGCACGTGAAAGTACCATACACAGGTACCAAAAGAGCAGTTAATAGATTCCTTGCCTTTGCAATGCATGTTTTATATAACCCAAAATCTTGTCGCCACCAATGATTTTACAGTATCTAGCAAGTTGCACTTAGGTTACTGTGATTTGTTAACTAGTTTTGCATAAGATAATTTAATAGGCATTTTAAAAATCTAGGCTCAGACGTTCTCCACTGGATAGAAAAACATACAAAATGTTTAATGAAATAGAGTAACTACATACTCCATTAAGCACATAATATTTTAACTATATGCTATGTGATCAGGCTACTAAGTGGAACCATCATGTCTGTGCCTGCCCATTTAAAGTTCCTATATTTCAATGTTCAACAATAACATTTCATCTATTTATTTATTTTCTTATGCCAGTCTGTCATATAAAACTGCATATAGTTTACAACTGAGCAAAGAGAATGTATAATATACAAAAAAAAAAAAAAAATCAGCATTAAATTTCAAACAGAAGATGACTGGCAGATGACCAATCTGCTATTGTAACATCAGTACCAAGGTTGTACCTAACCTTAAGGACCAAACCCTCAAGAAGAATAAATGACATCCAAAGTCATGGGTGTTTTGTTCCTTGAGGACATTCAAAGCAAATCTAGCAATGGTCCTATGCTGACACAAGAAACAATTCAGCTAAAAATTGCGTGGCAATGAAAAAACCCCACAACAGGCAGCAAATACCATCTCTCAATAGCAGATCAAACTCAGCAGCGGAACAGAAGGCAGCAGAGGACAAATTGATTTGAGAATAAGAAATCATGAGGTCCAGAGATAGCTCTTACTAATTATGTATCTTAAGAGACAGAATCTTTATTTCCTGTTGGAGGACTCCAAAAGTCTGCTTTCTCCATTCATGTTAGATATTAGCATCCTGTTAACTGGCTGAAATAGCCTGGTGGTGTTATTTTCAGTAACCAAAAAAGAAGAATAGTAGCCATTTTCTTTGGGCTCAATGCAAATGCACAGTCCTATATAGAAAGGTAAGAGGGATGGGGAGGATTGAGATTCTGCCACACACTCTCTTTACTGCTGCCATCCTGTTTTCACAGGGGAGAGCAGTATTCATCAGGGGCTAGGTACATTTTCTTTCTTCTCTTTGGTGCTGATGCTGACACTCAGAGATTCTACAAGAAATGACAGCACTCTGTTAATTATCAAAGGACACCCAGGGCTGAAATTGTGCTGGTACACACTGTACCCTGCACCTTCCTGAGCTGCAGTGCTGTGCTCTACAAGTAAAGCTTATGCTGCTTCTAGCCTTTAGAATTTTTCAAAATAATTTGAGAATGCTAAAGGTTACCTATTAGCTACTGGAATTTTTCATGATGTGCACTCCACAGGTATTTTCACACTCTGAGAAATGCTTTATTATTTGAGAGTGGAGAAATTTTCTCCTTTGCAGGGCCAGTAGAATCTACTCCATGGAGCGAGTGAGAACACCAAGAAGGGCTTTCCAGGTGGCAATTTAAATAAATCCCTCTGAACCACAGAAAAGTACAGAATTAAAAAAAAAAAAAACAGAAGTACATGGCAAAGTCAGGAAAAAACAGATGCAGAATACGATAATTATTATAGTAAAAATAAAATATATAAACTACATGTTTCAGTTGGATGACAGTCCACATGTACACTCACACCGTGAATGTCTCCAACCCATAAAGCTTCTGCTATAAATTCCCTAGTGGATGACCTCAGAGGTCTCCAGGTAAACTGCAATGCCTTCAGTGTCTCAGACACCACAAAATGCCTGATGAAGACGTGAATACGGAATAACAGAATATGCTGCATTGGAAGGGACCCAGTAGGATCATCTCAGTCCAACTCCTGGCCCTGCACAAGGCAGCTCCAAGAATCACACCGTGTGCCTGAGAGCATTGTCCAAATGCTTCTTGAACCCTGTCCAGCTTGGTGCTGTCACCACTTCCCTGGGGAGCCTGTTCCAGTGCCCAACCACCCTCTGGGCAAAAAACCTTTTACTGACATCCAACCTAAACCTTCCAGACACAGCTTCATGCCATTCCGTCTGGTCCTGTCACTGGACACCACAGAGGAGAGATCAGTGTCTGCCCCTCCTCTTCCTCTTGTAACTTGTAGACTGCAATGAGTCTCCTCCAGACTGAACAAAACAAGTGACCTCATCTGCTCTTCATATGGCTTTCCCTTCTAGGCTCTTCACAATCTTCCTGGTCCTCCTTTGGGTGCTCTCTAATTGCTTTGTATCTATTTTATATTGTAGCTCCCAAAACTGCATACAGGACTAGAGGTTCATCAACTTAAGAGATCCTGCTTTGGCCATTCATTGTAAATCTTGATCAATCTCTATGCACTAAGAGGGCAGCAAACATGGAGAAACCTTTAATCCTTTCAGCAATAGTGTAGAGGCTCTGCCCATGCTAATAAACCAAAAGGGTCAAGACACAGGCTCAAGTGCTGAATCCGTGAATACAAAAATATGGTACTTGCTCATGTCTGAATGAGGAAACTTGCAGGTCTGAAGTTTAGGAGAAAGAACAGAGATTAAGATCAAATGTGGCCACAACTGTAGAAGTTTCCCCCTACACATACCCAGACTTTAAAAATGTGTATGGAAAATACAGACCTTCACTTCGCCCAGACTTCTTGCACTGTCATGGAAAGGTGGAGCCACATGCGGGCAGTTAGGAGGTTATAAGGCAGTCCCATGTGCCTGTACATTTAAGTCAAACCAGTCACCAGACAAATATCTTAACAAGTCTAATAAAGCTTTTGCTGAACCTGGGAAAGGGCAGAAAATGGAGGCTTATTCCTTGGGTGAGCATGAGCAGACAGATGGGCTTTTACAGAGCAGAGAGAGAGGACGCTGGAACTGGTAACAAACAAACACATTAAATGTCAAACATCCCTCTCTGGAATTTATAGGGACTGGTCTAACTGAAGTAAAGAGTAATGTTCTCACCTGTACTCACAAAACACTCACAAAGCTCTTAGAAGTCTTCAGCACCCACACAGTGACAGTGGAGTATCTTGGGAAAGTGGCAAAAGTCAGAAAGACTTATCTGTCAGGCATCACTGTCTGACTGGGCAAGGAACTGGAGGAGTATTGTCCTGTGGCCTCACATTGCCACCATAGCAAAAGTTTTCCGTAGTTTGAGAAACAATAGCCAGACAGCTGAAAGGATACAGAGTGGGAGAGCTCACAGAGGGGAGACATACTTAGTGTTAGGTGATGTGTGGCACAAGGCATCGCAGAGGTTAGCTGGGAAGCGTATTGTCAGAAAAAGAAAGCACAGACTAGAATGTGTTCACAGACAAAAGAGCTCTCACAAATTGAGAGTTAATAGTTTCTCCAGTGAGCCCAAGGATTTGCAGTAATATAATTTTTGTTTCAAGTGTTCACCTTGGGACCCAGATGCTTGGAAAGAGACTGAGACATTTGGAGAGATTCAGGTTTTGCACCTTTGTGGCACCCCTTATCAAGGAAACAATTGTAAAAGTAAATGAAAAAAGGCACACAGGGACACAAGTTAACAGCAATGACTACCACCACCATGATGAAAACTTCAAGGGTGACAGACAGGACATATGGAAGAACCCCGAAATGAACAGTTACCATCTGAGAAGAAAATAAATTATTAACGAGAGGTCGGATTTATAACTATATGACAGTATGCACCTACAATACTAAAAAGTTACAGACCACATACTGAACATCCATTCAAAGGCTGTCTAAATCCGTACCAAATTTCAGCAGGAACAGAGTGCCAAAACACCCTTGCTTCTGGCAAGAAACAACATCTGTATAATGCACTCTCCTCGGGTGTCCTGCAACTGGCTGTAAATTACCTGGGATGAAATCTTCACTTGTCCAAGAATTGAAGGAAGAGGAAATACCTAATAGGAGGACACTGACAGATGTCTGGAGCCAAGATAAATAAATCGTCATAGGAATGGACAATGCAGATTGCCCAGAAGATTCCATTTACAGAGACTAGCAAGAATGTTCTGTCAACTGCCTGTGCCTGTGACCCCATTAGAGTACAGTCTTCCAACATGTAGAGGGAGGAAATCTGAAACAGGTGACATCAACAGCCTCATTTACAAGACAAAACTCCAATGATGCAATTGAACAGGCTTACTTCCACTCTCCTGAATACAGCAACTGCTTCCAAGTACGAGAAGCTAAGAGGGATGCAGAGCAAGTGCTCTCCCTGGAGCCTGCTGTTGCTTGCCAAGTCCTCCTGGTGGCAGAAGGAGAGTAGGCAGAAGGAGAGAATGTCTGGCTCTAAAATTACCCCAAGTGGCCACTCACATGCAAAATGTCCATGCATCAGGCTTTATCATGTTTCTATTTCTTTATTAAGGGGAAGCCTAAAATAATTTGTGACCACTTAAGCAGGTTCTTGAAGTCCCTCTGGTCCCTGATGCAGGAGTAAGACAGGTGAACCCAATATGATCAACAATCAGACAACACTGTCAAGCTGTGATTACTTTACATGCATTCATGGGTAAAAAAAAAATTTATACTGGGGAGGCAAATAGGAAGACCTTTTCTTACCATAGGGCAAAAAGGCTGAAAAAATCACTGTTGCATCATTAGCAGGTTTTTCACCTCAATAATGCAAACTGTTCCTGAAGAGGTTTCTGTATCGACCAGATCAATACAAACTGACACGGTGATAACTGAAGCAGAAGCTTTTATACAGGGTACAGGAGATGTATATACAAATTTGAGAGATTTCTAAAATAATGAAATAATATATAAATATGCTTACCACATAAATGCAAGTAAAGGACATTGTGGAATGCCTTTTTGGCAACCTAAATGATCCCGTGATTCTGTGAAATGCCTCTACAGGGAAGGTATCTAATCGCTTCTCAGCAGAGAGGTTTTTTATTAAAAATTTTCATTTCAGGCATTAACTGAATATAAACTCATACAAGGACACAACATTAACTTCACAGCTTATTACATTATATTACTTTATTTGTCCCCACTTTTCCTTTTTTCACATAAACATTTCTCTCCATTGCTTTTCTTTTTAAAATTCAATTACTTAACTGGTGTTTGATGATGAGGCCTAAGAGAAAGGTCTCCCATGAAATAATAGTCTTTCTTTAAAATTAAAACAGTAGAAAATTTAAGCAAATTACTGAATTAAAAGCCAGAGATTAAAAACAAAATTCCAAAATTTCCTCTCAGAAAACAAATTCACCAAAGTTTTAGGACCCTATGTTATTTTAAAAAATCAAAACTGAAAACTGCAGAGCAGCATACTCTTAACAATGTCAATCTGCATTCAATTCAAGAAAGATTAATGCTGCCTCACTTCTTTTGATGTTATGTTGGGAAATAGTGCTAGTTGAAGGTAAGTCTCTCAAGTCAACCATAATAGTAAAGACATAGCTAAATGAGAGACATAAATAATTCACTGCAAGCGGCCCGATTTTGCATTATTTCTGTATTACTTTTAAATTGCAAGTTACTCTCATGGATACCAGAGACTGGTATTTGAAGATTCTTATGACTTTGGGAACTTTTTTGAGCAGTATGTTATTCTCTTGGTATTAAGAATTAAGGTATCTGAAAGTCCAGGGTTGCCATCTCCACGCCCACACTCAAAACACATCACATGTTACAGTAAGAGGAAAACACATCTATGTTTTTAATCTGCAACACTGTTAGCTTATCTTGTAAAACCTTATCTTAAATAAAAAATGTGCTTCTTTAATAAACTAGAGGTTGAAAAAATAAGATTCCTCCAAATGAAAGTGAGTGGAATTACTTACAGAAATAATTTTTTTGGTTAATTATTCAATATATGTTCTGTCAGCATGTAAGTTCTATGCTTGTTAGTAAGAACATTTTTGAGACTACGAAATTTGTTTGCATTTCATGATCAAAATGCACATGCAGAATATTGAAATTCAAACCATTTTAAATGCTTTAAAATACTTACCTTCATCAGCATACAACTTCATAATTTTGGTAGAGACAAAGTTTTTTTCGATAAAGTTTTATTAAAGTTTTATTAAAGTTTTTTTTTTTCGATAAAGTTTTATTCAAATCATATGGTAAGAAAATGTCATTTTATTTCATACACAGTAACCAAAAGGTTTACTGGAGGATCAAAATCATTATTTTGCATTTCTAAATGCAAGATGGTACTCCTATACGGCCTAAATACTGGCTGTATAGGCCTTTTTCCCCAAGTAATAAGCCTAGCCTTTAAAACATTGTCAACATTGTAGCCTGTACAATAAAATGATTCCGCATTCAGCTTCGAGATCATCTGTCTTTGTTTCAGTCCTTCAGGCCAAAGAGGTGCAGAAGTCCCTGAGGAACAGCTAGACACCGTTTTACCCAGGAAAGTACAACTCGCCTTCCCTGGCTCCTCTCTGACTGCTCAGAGCTCTGCCTGCACACGCAGAGAGGACAGAGACGCAGGAAGGCAGCAGCAGCCCCTTGAGCAGAGGTGACACAACCAGTCCCACGCAGCCCTTGCTGCCAGCTCCTCCCGAAGCCTCGCACTGTGCCAGCTCCCGAGTGCCTGTTCCTGCTGCAGCGCCAGCGGCTGCCCCCTGAGAAGCCAGGCCACCCTGGCTGCAAGCCACATCACAGACCTGTCCTGGGCCCAGGGACGCGCCTTCCAGCACAAAAGTGCACCTGCTGGAGTGGCTGCCACCAGCATCAATGCACGAACTGCTTTTACACCATCTGAATACTAGTAATATGCAAAGAGAGATGATATTTGTGGATACTGGAGATAAAGTTGACACGCTGAAAGTCATAAAAAGCTTTGAAACAAGCAGTCCACATGGGTTTTTTGTAGTATTTTTCTGTATCAGAAACCAGTACCTACCAAAGCAGATTGATAAGGAAGTTTACTTTATGCACTCTGAACCATGGATGAAGCAAAACTTAACATCATGCTAAAATTCAGTGCCATAGATTTACAGAAACAGAAATATAAGATAATCAGACTGTATCTCAAACTGTTTAAAATAAAAGGTTATATTGATAGAATGTACCATATGCACTATTGAGTCATCTCTAAGTAATGTTGGTCAAGTTCAATTAAGTAGAACACATAATTTCAGAGAGCTGCAATCATCATTGTTTCAAATTAGCATAAGTACAATATTAATTACGCATTCCTAGAAAGCAAGACGAATTAGGTGTAAAGGAGGATATGAAATATCCGTGATTAAAAAAACTCCCTGCAAATCATCTGCAACACTGTTATTATAGGCTAATTTTTTTTCTTAATTTGACATGTTAAAGCTTCCTTCCCACCGTATGTGTAAGACACTGAAGAATTTGCAGACCGATATATCATAGTATGACAAGACCATCACGTTAGGCAACTAAGCATGTCTCTTTTGCCACCCGCCATTTCTGTCAGCTCTCCTGAGCAGTTCAGTAAATCTTCCAGTAGAAAATGATAACTTGCCACCATTTATGTTCAAATGATATGCTTTTTAACCAGGATCTGATAAACAAGATCTGAAGCACTCCATTAAAGCTTTCCAGAAGTTCTGCAACCACTTCACTTGAATTAGACACGGTGTATGATGCAGTCATTAATTGAAAAGAAGCAATACCATGAGTTCTTAGATCTGTATTTAGTATTCATGTCATTCTCTGCATCTCTCTACCATACAATTTTTAACAGACCAAAAGTTTTGTAATAGTAACACTGGACAGCTATGTTAAATGGATACCTGCAACCTATGACCTGTAAGTGGGACAACACTTTAGACATTTTAGAAATCCCATTTTAGCAGCCAGCAGAGAAAATGTGGGGTATTTCTGCTTAGAAAGAGCTTAGCACTGTAACAGGTAACCCTGCAGACTGCCCACCAGAGAGGGACTTCACTGGAATCTGCTGATGAAGAAACTAAAGTAAACATCAGCAATAATACAGGTCTCAGTTCTCTAAAGAGTTCTAAATCCAGTAATGGCATGTCCAGCTAGCAGTTTTCCTTCCAGACCTTCTGACAGAGCTCTTGGAGACCATGTGCTAGGAGCACAGGCTTACAAAAAAAAAGAAAGTAGGCAAAACAGATGAAATAAGAGCTTTTGATTTCTTCATTTGTTCCACAGACCTCTAGTTTTTTAAATTAGTCAATAGTAAATACCAGAAAATAGAGAGAATAATTACTTCCGCAAAATGCTTTACTGATTTTTTTTTTAATTTTTTTTTTCCAAATAAACCTTTTTGTATAGGAAGAAGAATAGGTTTTACTTAAGTTTGTATCAGTTGTGGGCAGGAACTGAGACACAGCTAAAATAACAAGGAAAGGTAGAGAGATCTTTGTTATATTCTTTTATTGATCCAATTAGCTATGGAAAGAAAAGCATTAAACAAGGAAGCTTCTCTTTAAACTTGTTCCATTGCAGAAAACACTGCTTCCCTTCTGTATTTTCCCTTTTTTGGGTTCTCTGTGCTTTTAAATGCGCCACAGTACGTCTGACAATCTAGCCTAATTTTAGTTCTCTTTAATTTCTTTCTACCAGAAAACCATAATCTTCAGGAGATCCTTCCCATGAGAACCACAGCCAGAGGTCAGTGATCTTGGGACTGCCCAGCAATTTGGGACCCTCTCTTCTTTAACTGCACAGCACAAGGCTTTCTACTTCTCTGCGGGCTGAGCCCACCACGACTGGTTTCAGAAACAGCTTTGAGAGAAAACAGATGCCACTTGTCCCGCTTTCTCTCACTCCCATCTCTCCTAGTGGACACCACATCTCAGATTTTTTGTACGAGCCCACAGTTATGTTCCTCACCTGCTGCTCAGGGAATGCACAGGAATCCTTTTTTCTACATCATGAAAGAGAAGTTAAGCAGAGGACAGGATTTACATTGACAAGAGGAAAAGATTTCTACCTGGAGTAGATGATGGGAAAGCAAGACAGTGATAGCATGATACTGCTGCTCCTGAAGTCCATATCAACATTTACAAGTTATGATGGGTAAAGAAAGCATTATGTTATGATGGAAATTAGTAAAAAGAGAAAGACAATCTTTTGAGTTGAAAAGAACACTCAAGGATCATCAAGTCCAACTCTTAAGTGAATGGCCCATACCGGGATTGAGCCCGCAAACCTCATCATTATTAGCATCGTGCTCCAACAAACTGAGCTCATCTCAAGTCTACCATCAGTTACCTTACTTCCAGGAAAATTTTAGTTTATTTGAGAATGAAGACTGAAAGGAGAGAGAACCTTCCCATATGACTATCAGCAGTGCTGGGAAATCAAGAGATTAGCCCAAGATCTCAGCTCACAATAAAGCCTTTGTGAAACTTTCAGATCATACCATATTTCTTGGCATAGAAGTCTCACAGAGAGAAGACAACATCGATTTTACAACCAGGAGAACAAGTATCTATATGTATGCTATATGTAGCAACACATAATGTTTCACAGGATGGGGAACATCTTCCTGGAAAATAATAACTGTGAAAGAATTACAGTGGTTAATCAGTATGAATGTGAACTAGCATGGACAAGGGACTAATGTAATCTCTGTATAATCAAGGAAATCTGGGAAGAAATGCTACCTGAGCATTTGACACTGGGGTCACTCCTAATAAAACAGGGTCACTAGTCTGATAGCCACAACTTAAACAGGACACTGCTCAAATGGGAAGGATTCGCAGAACACACTTTAAGTATCATTAAATGACTGAAAAACAGGACTAGATGTGAAAAAGTTAATCTGTTTTCAAAACAGAAGATTATAGGACAGTTAACCGCAGCCCATAACTACCCAAACTCAGGGCAGAACCTTAACGCTGCTTTTTTTATTCCTCTCCCTCCTTCTCTAAGAAAGCTGTAACAACATCCTGGAAATCTGAAGCAAGATAAATTCAGAAGAGAATGTAGAGACGAGCAAACGTTGAATTCCTAATCACTTCAGCAGGCTGCTGAGGGCTGCAAGGGATTTTCTACCACTGGAAATTTTCCCTCCCTTTACCCCCGCCTCCACTGAGATCAGCTATTTTTTTGAGAGGTATGATTTACTCCAGTCTTTATTGGCCTTAAAGCAGAAATGGAGGAAGTCCTTGCCACAAAGGAAGTCATACCCAAAGATTACAGTAGTTCTTGACAGGCTTAAAAGCTCTTAAAGTAGGACAACAATAGCTCAAACCTCTTTTAATCCTTTATGCCCTCATGACACGCTCATCGGCAAAGATCACCTGCCAGGGACTAAGACCCTGCTCTATTCCATGCCATATAAACACAACATGTAGGTAATCCCTGCCTGGGAAAGTTGAAAACCCGAACGCATGACAGAAGACAAAACAGGTGGATTCAGTGGGAGAGCAGGAGGAAACAAGGAAACAATATGGGTCAGCAGGAAAGGCAGGAGCTCTCCTATCCACAGAACATCCATTGTCACGTTTTCTACAGGCAACACAGCAAGGGACAGTTTTAATGAGGGATTTGAAGTCAGAAAAGTTTAGACCAGAAATAATTTTTAGAGTTTAGACTACCAAGTGGAGGAAGTTCCCAAGGACTGTCATAGGCTCTCCATCACCAGGAGTATTTTAAAACAACGCTGATTTAATTTCCCCAAAAGATATGCTGTACTTCAAATGTAAATTAATTCAAGAACTTCTATTGATATTGTTATGTTGAAGATCACAATGGTCCTCTCTGGCTTTACAGACTTCATTTGCCAAGTAACTTCTGCCCCTATAAAAAGATGCATCATAACCTCTTGTTAAACAAAATTACTAGTATCAGTATATGGAGACCTACAAACCCAGTAAAATTATTTATAAGATGTATCAGCTACAAGACCATCTCTACCCTCTTTTGCATTGTTGCTTTTTTTTCTTGCAATGAAATAAAGAAACCCATAGAAAAGTGACTTCACTAAGCCCACATGCCTCCCATACAATTAGGGCATTTACATGACTGACTGAATTATCAAGTTTCTCAATGAGGATCATAAAAATACCACAAGAAAAAATTACAGTATCTCACTTGTGCCACACAACTTACTTTGCTTTAGAGAAAAACGCAGAAGCATAATCACAGTCTAGGATGTTAAAGAAAGAAGAAATATGAAATCTCCATTCAGAAATGATGGAGACCATTTGCTAGCGGGTTATAAGAACATATATATCTAATAGGAACATAAAGAAAGTACTTATATTTTCTGCCTTGAAAAAATTGTTCGAGTTTTCAAGTGCAAGTCAAGCAGCTTCAGACAGTATTCAGTCAATCACAAAATCACAGAACAGCTGAAGCTGGCTGGGACCTCAGGATTTCTCTAGTCCAGTGCTGCTCATAGCAGGCTCAACTGTGAGATCAGACCGGGGTACTCAGGACTTTCAAGGGGTCAAGAATCTATTACTCAATTCAGGAAGCAAGGACTTAATATCCCTGATAGAATGACCACAGCCACCACATTAAGCATATGAGCAAATAGGCTTATAAACTAAATAAGCTTGTATTTATCATCTACTCGTTGATACATTTCAAAAAAAAGGGTGTGTGTACACCTCCTAAAACTACAATGTGGGGAAGCTTTTAATCAGTCAAATACTACTATATTTACAACTGCACGTAAGCTCCTCTTAAGAGCAAGCTCACATTGTTGGATAAATTCCAAAATTACTTAAACACTATGAGTTTGAGCATTACAGTGCCTATAGAAGAATTTTTAACTAATCAGCCATGGTTGGCATCTGTGAAATACCTGGAATAATAAAACTATTGTTGAGTAAAAAAAACTCTGTGAAATAATGTTTTGTATGACAGATGTGTTCTAAAATGGTCTAATTAACTTTAAAAGCATTAATTCTGATAACAGAATTAATTTTCACATGGAATGAATACTGGGCAAGATAAAAATATAAGAGGAAAGTAAAGTCTTGGTCAAAGATGTAAACAGACACTGGTAAGTGCCCTATCACTTCATTTGCATTAAAAAACAAACCATGTAGTAGGGATATAAATCTCCTTAAAAGGTATGATCATGCAAGGATTACAGATCAGCATTCTGAAGTGTTCTCTACAGGTCAAAACAGATATTGTCTTGGATGACTTTTTAGAAGTTCATTTTGCATTTTCACTGATACAGACCTAAAATGTAGTAGCACAATGAGAGTTGCTAAAGTTGACCAACTTTTGTAACGCTCTTCCGAAAGATTTCTGGGGACATTCAGACAATATATGATTTGCCTTGTGAGTAGGCACACTCCAGTAAGAGCTTTTACTGTCATAACTTTTGTGGAGAGTGTGCCTAGATCATTCCCCTCATTTGGCACATGAGCTCACACAGCCAAGTATGTTTAGTACATTTCAGCTTTTAAAAATCTTAAGATGTGTATTTTGAAGGACTGAGGAAAACAGAGAAACAGAGAAACTAACATATATATGGACTATGTATATGGAAAGTCTGTAAAAGTCAGCTTTCCATCTTTTGAGTAATAAACCCCAAGTAATAAACATCTCTTTGGCTAATAAATCACAACCACACTATTCACACCATCAGTGATGCCTAGCACTAATGTAGAACCACTAAGTTTGAGGTAGGTGTGACAAGTCCTTCACCTAAGCAAGGCTCCAACATTGTTACTTAGAGAAACAAGGCATACATTGCCTCTGGATGTCTTTCCATTGATGTGAAGTTTAGTGAATTTAGACGGTATTCCAAGCAGTCCCTAGATAAATGGCATTAATACAGATATTCGACAGTGAGTCACTGATGTACCGCAAGTGGGAATTCACTTTGTGGCTACAAAATGGTGCTGGCTCAATTTGCAGTTTTAAGACTCTACATGGAGGTAGCTACACCTTTGTATTTGACAGGTACTGGGACAAACAGTCTTAGAAACCATCTAAAGAGAATGACAACATTCATACAAAAGCAAAACTCCTTTTAATGTTGAGGCAATAAGGGAGCCTCTATTCCAGATGTATGGTACTCTGGAGGAAGGAAATACTTAAAATCATTTCCAGATTAGAGAAAGTATCAGAAATCAAATTTTTTTAGATCCTGGGAAAGAAATTATATACTGATGATCTATGTGTATCTGTCAAACTCTCAGAAATACATTCTTGAGACAAAGAATAATACATTTTCACTATTCAGTGTCTGAATGATTGAATAGGTTGCCCACACATGTCATAGACTCTCCATGAAGGTTGAAGACCCCATATTCCTGGAGAAATTCAAAATGCAATTGGAGAAAATCCAGGACAATCTGCTCTACTTTGCATGAGAAGTGGCTGGACTAAGCAATCCTCAGAGTTCTCTTCTCTTTGTGGGATAAAAAAGTATTGCCAGGAAGTTATAAAATAAGGGACTGGAAATGATTGCCTGAATGAACTAAATGAATGTACAGATTGGTTACAGAATAAACTATGAGGAGTATGGTAATAATAACGTTATCTTTCCAGTTGCATGGAAAATACCAAAGGGGAAAAAGCCAGCTACTTGGCTTGGTTAAACTTGTAAATAACTGCAGCAGGATGAAGTAAAAGAAAAATTTAAAAGTAGCACTCCCATACATATAAAACAAACAAGAAAAAAAAGTTTAAGAAGTCCCAGGATGCTACTGTCAATAACATAGAAGCACTTTATCTGAAAACAGATTGAGGAATATACTCAAGAATTAAACAGGTATTGGAACTGAAACAAGCAACATAATTTTAAAAGGCTTCTCTTATATTCCATCAACAAGTTTTCTCAGTACTGTGCAACAAGCAAGCATGAAGGTTTATAGATCTAGTTAGGCAAAAAGATGGTCACAGGATTAGAAAGAACAATTCGAGTGACCATGTGCAATCTTTTGCTAACGCAATTGTATCATGCCGATTTTGCTGATAAGACTCCCTGTTCGAAATCTCTGGTCCCATGCGCACTACTCAAATGCTCCTTCTTCCAGCTCAGATTTATCCATAGCTAGTTTACACTTGTTTTGTATTTGTTCTAACAAGGTCTTTTAGCTTAAACAGTTCTTCTCCTTATATGATGCCTTCTCTGCCTTTCCGTACATAGTTATAAATATGAAAGAGATATCATATCCTCTCTCAGTCTTTGTTTCATTAAGCCAAACATGTCACACTTTCTTAGTCTCATCTTGCAAGATAAGCTTTCCATTTTCTGATCACCCTCACAGCTCATCTCTGTTGCTGTTCCAGTATGAATTTATTTTTCCCGGGAAACAAAAAAAGTGTTAGGGCTAATAGCTTGTTTTTCCATCCCAGTTCATCCACAATACTTGTGTCATGTCACCAGAGTTACTGTTCAGATTCAGGCAGCGTCTACTTTACATCATAGTTACAAAAAACCCCAATAATCACATATTAAATAGCATTATTTCAAACATGATAACAAACTACTGTTCACAAACACTAACTTGGGAAAACAAGCACACAGTGTTTATTTGTATCATATGCTTAAGTACTATACAATCTTTCACAACAAAGTGACCACCAAGAAAATAAAGACTACTTCTTAGTACTGTAATATACTCACTGTAGTAACCCACGCAATTCTACCTGCAAGGATATTATAAACAGGATTTTTGGATTATGCATATACCTGTGCACTCAGGGAATGTTAGAGCCTCCGGCTATAACAGGTCAGAGTTTGAAAGAGTGCACATGGAGGTAACTTTGTTCATCCCTTACTTCTCCGAGAAGTTTCTCCTTAATATGCCAACTTTCCTGCACAACAGAAGGCACAATGAACCCCCAAAGATGAGGTGAAGGTATTCTAGTAAAGGCAGCACCTTACACTGAGAGTGTAGACACAAGTCGTCTGTCCACAATTTAAAGCTTGGGGAATTTAGGTATATAAGTTCAGCATTTCCATCTCCCTTCCTAGTGTCACCTACTGTCAACAAACATATGAGCAACTTCTGACTAAACAGACACACACGCACACGCTGTGTAAAAAGCAACGGCATCCTCCACATACAAACCCACACAAAACAGCTTCAACAATTGCAACTCCTCTTAGTTTTAACAGATCACTGAAGAGTGAGTCAATTGCTTAAAAAAGTGATGGTATCACTACTTGAAAGAATAAACATTCTGCAAGCAATTACTAGAACAAACTACATGTTCAAAAGACGAGTCCTGAGTATAAATTATGTCTTTATATGCAAGACATGCAACAAGTACCCTGTCTCATACTTGAATATACATGAGTATTATTAAATATTGTGCTTCCCCAAACTAAGATCTTTATTATGACAAATCATTTAGTCTTTGTTTTGAAACAGACTTTTAGAAGATATTGTGGTACTTTCCAAATATTCGCATTTTCAGCTAATCAAAACCAAATGATCCTGTGCTACACACAGTGTCAAAAAGACACTTGTCCATCAGCCTGACAATGAACAGACACATAACAAAAGCAAGTTGTTCAACTCAATACAGGTAATGCCTTGAAACCACTGGCTGGTAGTGAATGCACCGGCTGTAGTAGCAGTTATTAACTGATTGTCAGATTAGATAATAACTCACCCATTCACTTCCAGATGATCTATCTAGACAGGGTTCCATGAAGAGAAATATCTCACCAAAAAAAAAAAAAAAAAAGTTTTCCTCCGAAAGCTTTCTAATTATCTCATAGATGCACCAGTCTACCTGTACTACTATTATGTTACACTCAGGTTATTTCTGACACATCTTAGGTATATCTGCCTTTTTTTAAAAACTTGGGAGAGACAAAAAACCTCTACTCAAATGATATTTTTCTTAACAGAGTACATAACTAGCGTATTTCAGCCACCAGCATAACAACCTTCATCAGCTACATATGAAAACAGGGCCCAGGAATCCTAACTCAAAGTGCCAATAATTACAGCACTTACAATTCACCCCGTACCATGGAATGTGATTTTTATCAGTGTAAATGGAATAGTTTAAATTTAAAACAACAAAGCGGCTTTTAGATTATTGTTTTCCAAAAAATGTAAAGGAAAAAATTAACTCACCATTAATGCTTTGGAACTAATAAGTCTAATTTTTAAGTGTAGTGAAGCAAATGGATACTTTTGTACTGATGTGAGTAATTAAAGTACAAGAGCTTCACAGACTCAGAGACGTAATGCAGCCCTTTTATCAAAAGCAGTCACTCTATCTCAGCCTGACAGTTAACAGCATATGATCTAGTAAACAAATACTTTCACACAGTACAAAAGTGCCATTAAAGGCCAGAACTGTCAACACAAATTCCATTCTTGCGAAAGAAAAAAAATATATAAACTGTTGATCACCTCTGGTTGCCTTAACTAGCATGGAGGTTGTCATGGAAACATTTCTGCGAAGTTCACAGTGATGAAACACAAACACTTGCAGTTTAATTGCTATTAGGTTTAGCATACCAGAGTTTATTTATACTCAAAGAGCATTATGATAAAATGTAGTAGAAAGTAAAGCTAGCAATGATCTGGCATAATAAAGCCAATGGATAAAGAAAAGAAAAGAAAAGAAAAGAAAAGAAAAGAAAAGAAAAGAAAAGAAAAGAAAAGAAAAGAAAAGAAAAGAAAAGAAAAGAAAAGAAAAGAAAAGAAAAGAAAAGAAAAGAAAGGAAAAGAAAAGAAAGGAAAATAAAGCCAAAAAAGATGGACTTTTTTATTAGGTTGAAACACAACAAAAGTGAATTACCTCTTTGCCAAAAGTATTAATCAAGCTTTTAGCTAGAACATAACTTGTCCATGGCAGTTTAATGCAACTATATTAACATACTGACATGTGAAGATATTAAAGAAACTAAACACCTTCAGACAAAGCAGTATATAGTTGAACTACAATACACATGTAAGTATTTGTTATACAGATTCAAAACACATTCTTAAAAAAACTTGCAGCATCATGTTAACTTCCGTAGCACACATCACATGAATCCCATGTATTGGCAATCTCTTTTTTCCAGATAAAATAGACCTAGTCCTGCTATTTTCTTACCAACAGAGTTCCTCCAGCATAAATGACAATTCTGTTGTCCTTGCAGACAAATAGAGCCCAATGAGGTTTCAAATAATAGCGTTGACTGACTACATGAATATAAGTCAGGGAGAGCTTAATTTTATTTCATTACAGTTAATGGGGATTCACTTTTATTTTATTAGAATTAAACAAAATATAGAGATGCATGCAAGTTACTAACTAAAATCTGCAGGTTCCTTTCATTATAATCCGATTTCATTTTTTAATAATACTACATTCATTCTTAGTGCGTGATTTAAGTTAATGCAAAAGCTTTAATAAATTCCAGTGACTTTTTATCTGTTTTCATTAGCAGAAGTTTACTCAGCTCAGCTGACAGCCAGCAACACTGAGAAGCTGAACAGAGGTCAGGGCTTTGGAAGGGGGACTGGAACCAGTCAGTGCACTGGAGTAAGTGCAGAAGGCACAAGGACAGAATGAGGATTCAGTCACGGTGCTGGGAATGTAGGTGAAACATGGATGGGGAGCAGCGAGATGAAATCAAGTGGGGTGCACCACACTTACTTCACAGACATTGTCAAATTCCAGGCTGCTGGCTCTGGCATACAAGCCCAGGAAAGCAATCCATTGCCCATAACCTGCCATCAATTTTTTTTCCTTCACATGAGTGATATGTTTTGAATATAGGTATGGAAGGGAAAATGATCTGTAATAAAATAACTATATTTTGAATAATTTTCCACTACCTGCTTGTTAGGTCTAATATCAAAGTAAAAATACATTCATCTTTACAATTACCATATTTATGCCTCTTAACTCTGTTTTTTCTTTTCCCATTTGCCCATCTTGCATTTATTCAATCTCTACATTTCTTCTTGCTGATGTTCCTGACAATCATCACTCTCCCCTTCCCAGCTAGAAAAGTTATCACTAATGAAATTTTTAATGCTGAATTTTAAAGGCCATTATTAGGTTTAGAATGAGTACCTTAAAAAAGGATTAATAAAGAAAATGGAATAAGGATAAAGCTGGTGTTTCAGATTGCCAGCAGAATCAGGAAAATATCAGAGTAGCAAGTTTACATTCTCAAGATTACAATTATTATCCCAATAAGAATATAGGGAAATGAAAGTTAAGATCTGGAGCAATCTGAAAAATATCACAAACATTTTTGTCAAGTAGGCTCCTATCCACCACACAGAGATTATTTTATTTCATAATGCTTTCATTAGCTAGAAATACTTCAGCTCCTACTACATAATTTAGCTTCTAAGATGCTACTTCCTGTTAATTAATAATGTGCTTCTGATCTATACAAACAATATTTCTGTGAAAATTACTGAAGACAGCAGTTTCTTTAACCACGATACACCATTCTGCAGGATTATCATGGTCATTACTGAAGAATAAGGATGTGCCTGGTTCTGCCACCATAACATATTTGTCTTCGGGTCTTCTTCCCACTAGGGAGAAATATGCAGATGAGTGTTCTGTTTTGTTAAAGCCCTTTGCTCTTCTACTTCCATGAGTTATTTTGTCCTAGGGGCTACTGGAAAGTTGGTTTGTTCCGATAATACACATACAAATAAGCTCTGATGTGGTCAAATAAAAAAATAATTTAGAGAGAATTTGTATTAAAGTAAAATACAAAAACCATGTTGGTCTTCATTCCTCCTTTCTTCAAGACATAAACAGGCCCCTGAACAAGATCTCTGCTCTGCAGAGAGAATCTTTAGCCTTTCCTCTACAGGGAGCTCCCTTTTCCTGGAGAAGCCCAATGGAGGCTCTACTCCCAAACTCATGAGGAACCAACCCAAGAACTTTGAAAATAAACACCAAACTTCTTCCAAAGTCTCGTGAGGGGATGACGAAGATAAAGCTGCATGTTCTGCCTACTTCAGCATTTTCAGCTGCTACATCCTCAGAGAGAGTTGTGCCACACAGGTTGTACTGAACATATAGCTTGCAAAAGGTGTGGATACCGAAAATTACATCACCAGCTGACAAGGTGGTGTAGTGTCCTAGCTTACAGAAAATCTTAAATACACATAATTCCCCATAAAAAGACACTTTGGGGAGTTTTTATGCATCCGTTGAATAGGTGTGTAACAATTACTCACAATACTTCACAATGAGATTTATGACAATTTATCATTATTCCAAGTAATACTTCAGCATTCTCTAGTGCTGTCTAGGGAGTGTTTGATGGGTTATAAAATCTAGAATTGTTTTGAACTCCGCTTCAGCAGTGATATATCAGAGATACCTTTTCATTCAGTTTTCTTGGCAGAAGCCCATTGAGGAAAGATTAAACAAATGTCACGCATTTTTAGTTCCCTCTGGACCTAGGAAGGATGTCCCACCATAAACACATGGAGGGAAATCACAATATCACAACGCTTGGAGGAGGTGATCCTTTAATACTAGCCAGCTTTCTTGGGCCCCTCTTCCCTCCAGGGCTTTATCCCATGGTACTCAACCTAGCAGCTCTCTGAAGGGGCCAAAGTCTGTACTCCTGAAGTCCAGGGCAGCGAGCTTGTTGTGCGTTCTCCTCTCTGCCCTAAGGATCTTGAACTCCACCATTTCATGGTCACTGCAGCCGAAGTTGCCCCTGGGCTTCACACTCTCCAGCAGTCCCTCCTAGTCAGTGAGAACAAGGTCCAGCACAGCACCTCTCACAATTGGCAAATTTATCACTTGGAAAAGGAAGTTATCATCAATGCACTTCAGGAACCACCTGGATTGCTTATGCCCTCCTGTGTTGTCCCCCCAACAGTTGTTGGGTAGTTGAAGTCTCCCCTGAGGACCTGGCTACTCCTGTGTACTTATAAAGGGCCTCATCCAGTTGCTCTTACTGGTCAGGCAGCCTGTAGCAGACCAGCACTTTGTCCCCTGTCCCTGCCCTCGCTTTAATCCTCACCCATAAACTCTCTGTTGACTCCTCCTCCATCTCCAGGCAGAGCTCCAGGCACTCCAGCTGGTCACTGATATACAGGGCAATATCCCCTCCTTTTCTCCTCTGCCTGTCTTGTCCTTCCAACACTCCAGCCACAGGAGCCATAAGATCATGGTTTACCTTGAGGTTTTCTTCCCAATTCAAAATAAGACTAGTGTAACAGACAAAACCTGGGAAGAGCAGGATGGGAAGATGTCTCACAGCCTTAGCCAATGTGAGGGGAAAGCCAGGACAGCCAAGGAGCCATAACCATCCTTGATTGCTGAAGTGAAGAAAGTTGAACGAGAAGAATGAGAGCACGATGTTTCAGTGTCACATAAACTAACAAATACCAAAAAAGGAAGACCGCAGAAAAGACGACCCACTGTAGACTTTGGTAACCTGTCGACTTGAAACAAGCTGTCTATGAGGCCACATTCCCAGTCTCTATTTCAGCTGGAGAGAGCAGTAAGTGAGAAAATGAGGCAGATGTGACTGAGCACTAAGCAGTAAGCTAAACCTGCAGCACAACTTCCTGATGAAGAGGCCATGCAAGTCCAGAAGAGCAAAACCAGGAGTCTGTGACTGTGAGAGCACAGCTTTCTGACAGTTTTATTCTTGCTGTGTGAAAGGTGAAGGAGCTATGGGGGAAGTCCCACATTTCTTCCAGTCTTTGATTGGCTTTTTCTCATCAGTTTCCATATCCTCAACAGGAAAATATATCCCTAGGCATACCCAAGACACACCTTTTCTAGACAAACATGATCCCTTTGAGCCAATTCCAGTGCTCTACGTCTTCTTTGCAATGAAGAAGAAAGGGGCCAGAAGAAAAAAGAATGAATCCCAGTAATGGGTATCAAGATCCCTTATTATATCTTTGCTTAATTATAAATAAAAAAGGAAAATGAGATATACTGCACATGGAAGTATAACATCAGACACACTCAAGTATGCTAAGTCTTAAATATACTTCAGTACAAATGTCAAAGAAAAAAAAGAAAATTAACTAATGGAATCCAGAGCTTCTATATCACTGCCTCCAAGTGACTGAAATCCCTTAAATTTGAGGCATTTGTTTCGCATGACATTAAATAATTAAGGCACAAAAGCTGTTAAGATTACGACTGTTTACCTCCTTGGTGGCAGCACCTTCACAGGTGAGCAACAAGCTCATTCTCGCTTTTCCTCAAATTCACTTCTCTCAGTAGAATGACATTGCAAGGAGAGAGGATGGTATCTTTATTTTTAAAATTTTACTCGTCATATTAGTTAAAATCTGCATAGTCAATTCATTTAAAATGTCTTTGTAGCACGATGGCAGTCTGTTAGAGGCAGCTCCAGAAATAAAAACAAAAATGAAAGGAAATAAACCTCCAAGAAAAATAATTTATAAACTTAAAAAAAATAATTGCAATGTTTTTAATACTGTTGCTGGCAAACCCATACTAGCAAGTTTACAGTTGATGTGTTCCAGACTACACTAAAATTATGTATGTGTAAAATGTTCATAATAGAGAATAAAATGTCTAAAATTTATTACGGTTTCATGCTGATCCTCCTGCCTGGCAAATGTTTATAAAATGAAAAAAAAAGGAAAAAAAAAAAAAAAAAAAAGACTGTGTTAAGTAAACATTTCAGACCTGAACCTTCTTTATATGCCTTTGAACCTTTCCTTTCATGTGCAATACCTGACAGCCCACTGAGAATAAAATGCTGAAAGCCCCAAAGATGGGTAAAACAGAATTTCTGACTCAGGAAATAAAGATCAGCGGAATATGATTCCCATATGGCAAACCAGATCAATGGAAAGCAAGACCAAAATTTACAATATCTATACTGTGCAGTACAACATGGAGGTTGTCTTTTATTGCTGGTAGCAAAACTCCCAGTGGCCAAGAATAAAAGCAGGCACAGAGATTATACTTCCACTAATGGTGAACTCTAAAAATACACATTGATAGATTTCAGATCGGAAAAGGAAAAAGAGAAAATTTTGGTTTGCTTTTATTTAGTGTTATGGAATACCAATCATCAACTACAGCAATCAACTTTCAGCACAAAATCCAGGATTATTAATATAAAGGCATGTTTTCAAAGCCAAGGGGGAAAAAAACTCAGCAGCTTGGATTACCTGATATGAAAAGAAACACTCTTTGCTGTAAAACTAAAACAGCTTCAAGGCTACTTTCGTGATAGCATGTGTGGCTGAATGTGAGAGAATGTATAACAATATTATTACTTTTATTTCAAGATTTCCCGTAAAACCTCAGGTCATGCTCATGAAGACTTTCTTAAAAAGCAGTGATAAATCTGCTGAATACTTTTCAGAACTTGAAAAAAGGGCAATGGGCAGCAGAGAGGTAATCAAGCAGTCCTCAGCGACTGAACAGGCACAGCAATGCTCTCACTGGGGTTAGCAGGAGCCCTGTGTCAGGAATCGCAAAGCGATCTCTGGTGGGGTCTCACAGGGCACATGGAGTCACAAGCCTGCAAGTAAAGGAAAAAAGACCCCACTTTTCAGATTCCTCTAATACAGTTCAGATGGAAACACAGCAAAGAGAAATTCTTAAAAAGAAAACAAAACTGACAACATTTTTAGTAAATATACAACAGACCTGACCAAAGTACAAAGATATAAAATCACTTTCAAGCTTCAGTAAAATATTTGCTCTATTCTAGCATAAAGCCTCAACCAAAAAAAAAAAAAAAGGAAAGCTCACAGCATCTTGAACCTACCTCACACTGTACTACTCCACCACTTTCCACTTGAAATTAAAGATATCCACAGTAACATGAGAGTCCTGTTCCAGGATGTCCACAGAGAGATGAGGGTGGAGGTAAACAATAGGAACTACATAGCAATATTGTCTTCTCTATCCCTCTACAAACAAGCAAATGAAATACTTTAACCCTATACATGAAGAAAGATAATTTGCCTAAGAATTTTCAAACCATTTTTCCCGGTGGGTGGAAACATATCCTATATATGTAAAATCATGTCCATGGCGAGAATTCTACTGACATTCAACCTGGCTGATTTTCATAACTCATGGTTTCACCACTAGTAAGCAATGCAGTCAAGTCAATCCTGGCTCTGAAAACCTAAAAACTTCAGCATGCTACTGGTGTATTAATATATATTTTCTGTGATAATTCATCAACAGTGATGTGACATGCTTTTAGCATAACCTTCAGCTGCAAATGCTGCTGCTACAGATCAACACAGAAACAGCAAAGGAAAATAATATAATAATATTTGAACAAATTTATGAAACATCCTCTTTCACAAGAGAAATGGTAAAGGAGGACCTCAGAAAAATTCTGGACCCCAGCAGATCACCACTCACCTAGGGGAGGTGATTCTCCCCTTATCTCTAATAGCACACTGCTGCTCTGAGCTGGATCACAATTTTGTACAGTTAGAAGATAGTATATACTCTCCTCTAATAAGCATTCTTCTTGCCTCCTTCCTTGGGCAATATTACCATTCATTTAGGCCGACTGGGATATCATCTCTCTCAGTCTTTGGATACAAGCATCTAGGTCCTATAGATTCAAATATTTCCAAAAGATTTACATGCAAATATTGTAGGATCTTTGCAAATACTACCTATAAAGTACACCTCTCCTCTCAAAGTGTACAGCTATTATAGTCCCATCGCTCTTATTTCAAATCTTGTTCTTATCTTTTGTTCTAATCTTGACAAATGTAATCTCGTTCCACTGACATAAATCCAGTATCCCATTATATATTAATCACTTATCTTCCATGTCAAAGCCTTCCTATCATCTCTCATTCCATATCTAGAGGTAAACTCCCTTCTCCTTTACATCCAGACTGCCAGCTTCCATCATCTATGTGTTATTTTTTCAATTAAGTGTCTTCAAGCTTTTTATCCACACTGACACCTCACACTGCTATGAACATTCACAAGACTAACTGATTAACCTCTTTCAAACTGCTTTGGCAGGAGACCTATGGAAAATTTTAAAACTGATTATTTGCTGATATGCTATGATAACTCCTTGTTTTTCTGTCTTCCCTTGCCTGTTTCTAAACATTGCCTCTACCCATGTATGTAAATTGTCCTACTTCTGGGTTGGGACCCAGTAGTTCTCTCTTTGCACAGCACCCAGTGGTGGCCTTCCAGTTCATATCCAGGTCTCTAAAACACTGTCAAAGGACAGGCATGAAGTTAATGAATATTGTCATGCCAATAAGCACACTGAGCAGTCCTGCTTCTTTCAAAAAAAAAAAAAAATAGTGGTCAAACCAACATTGATACATTTCATGGTTGTAAGGAACTGCTAATATAATTCCTTCAGCAAATTTAAGTGTGTGTTAGAAAAGTCCTTAAAGTACAGTCTGAAGTATCCCAGTGAAATCTACTTTGAAGTCCTTAATAATGTTCTCTTGCAAATAACTAATCTCAGTGTAAAAAACAACCCTTCTCCCAGTGGGCTTTGTTATGCCCTCATAAGGTGGATCAACGATACCCTATTACCAAGCAAATTCTCTCCATTTAGTCTCTTTTCCATAAAGCTTTTTAAGAATGTATCAAAAAAAATCAACATCAACCAAAAAAAAAAAAAAA
>VZTG01003817.1:647340-661864 GCA_013397845.1 Melanocharis versteri
AAAAAAAGGGAAGGAAAGAAGGAATTTAGGAAGATATCTAGCTTTGTTATTCCTATTTAAGATATTTTTATACATCCAAGTGTATAAAGATCTAGTTTAAATATAAAATGTTTATATTCCCTCGAATAGCCAGAATAAATACATATGCCTTTTTCAGATGCACAACTTTCCAGTCCTGATGCAGATCCTGCTACTGAAAGCAAAACCAGCAACAATGTCTCTCTAGAAGTATGCACCAGTATCTCCTTGTAATTAAGTTTTTTTTTGTAAGGCCTCATATAATATTCTAGTTAATCAGTATCATTTCCTGTCTTCTTAATCATGCATTTGTTTTGTGTTTAAAAATTTTGATCAGCTTCATAGTTTACTTTCACAGAACTAGCAAGTTACAAATATTCATGATACATTCCAGTTACGGAAAAAAAACCTTAAAAATATCAGGCTGTTCACTTTAGCTCTTATTATTCTGTATTAATTTATCATAATTTAAAAAAAATCCTAAAATCTAAGTTGTTGGAGGAAATAAAGCAATACTATCTAACGAAAATAAGAGCCAAACCAAGGAAATTGTTATCATGTAACACACAACTCTGAAAAAGAGTTTCAACTCTCACTTATGAATCAGATCTTCAAAGATTTTCAGTATCTAAAAATACAGCCCATCCCTCTCTCACACATTTTTATCCCTGTGGCATAAAAATTTAAAATTAATTAATTAATTAATTAAATTAGAGACACACCTCCAAATTGTAAACTGACTTTATTTCCCATCCCTCTTATTCTTTTACAAGCTGAATTGTGTTCCTACCACACCAACTTCCCGCACAGCACGCAAGATCAATGGAGTTCTAGGCTCTTCTCTGATGAGCCCCAGCTGCAGAGGATGGAAATACTGTACACTGCAGAACATATGGGGTACCATGTTTTAATAGCCTGATTCCGTAACACTGGGTTTGGGAATTTTTTACACATCCTATTAATTATAGTAATATCAGTGAGGCTTACCCAGCAAACAAGCCAAAGTAGCTGAGCTCTGCAAGAAGTTTTTCAAAGGTATAATGGAGTTAACCAAAGGGCATTAGTAAGTATCGAAGGAAAAGTGGGGGGAGATAATAAAAACAGGCAATCAGCTACAAAACATGATATGAGACTTGAAGGCTACCATTTCCTCTTTCAAGCATAAGATTGATTTTCTACTGCATCTCTAAGCAAATTACTTGAATCTTTAGCCTTACAGAAATCAGGTTCCACTTTAACTTTTTCCTGATACATCTGACATTTCAGCTGACAAGAGGCACTTTCCATTGCACAATGATTTTGGTAAAAATGGGATGATTTCTTGTACTTTCACTGTATCTTAAACAGCTTCTTCACTCTGCAGTATTCCTCTAGTTAGGCAGAATTGTTAGGACCCTCCTTTGTTGATGAAATACTGCATTTCTAAACCACCCCCTCCACTATTAGGATTCTCTTTCAATAAACGCAAGAGGAAAGAAAACTTGAAAAAGTACAAGCAAGAAAAAGCAAACAGAAAAATTTGAGCTACACTCCTTAGCATTAGAAGTGCTCTCGAAAACTTCCAAAAGCTAAGATTAGAAAGGATTAAGACAGAGGAAGGTTTCCTTGACCCATATCCTGACTTCCAGAAGTATCTCACAGCCCGATTACAGGGGCACACTTGCTTAGCATCTCAGCCCTGACAAGCCACTGCCACTGTGCAGGGCATCACATGCCTTGCCACAGCTCTCGTCCAAAAGCTCTGTCCTGGCTGTCCAGGAGGGTATGACTGCAGCTATAATGCTCTAATTTTTCCAAGACCTGTACATTTTTAACAGCTGAATATGAAATGAGTTAAAGTACTTTGGAGAGCTAGAAGCAAGTTAAGCTGTCTGCCCAGATATAACCTTTGTATTTTCTGACAGTTCTATAACAAAGAAAAAGCATCATAATCCCAAAAGTTCAAAAACCATAAAAAAGTCTCCTTAAAAAATGGAAAACGGATGTTCTCCTCTCCTCTCTCTCTCTTCTTCTTCATACTTTTATTATCAGCAGAATTGTATTTCTTTCTTCCTGTCTCTCTCTCTTTTTGTCAGGGTTGTTGTGTTGGGGTTTTTTTTGGGTTTTTTTTTTAATTCGAACATATTTTCTGTCTGGTCTGTCTTAAGATTTCTGAACTCTTCTGTCTGTCCATTATGTATGTAGGTATGTGAAAAATAGTATACTGCAAACACCAGGAGGTGGATTATGTGTTATTCATTACACAGTGACAATTCAGCTTTTTTGTCAACCACAAATATTTGTGAGACAGCAATGAAATGTAGGGAACCAAGATTCTGAGTTTCTAAGAGCAGCACATAGTCAGGCACTTCTAAAGATGAACTGTAACAGCATCTTCCGTTGCATCACCAGCCATGACCTGGGTTCTGCCCATTAGGTAGAAATCAGAGGCTCCTACTTGGGCCAAGTTAACCCTGTCAGTTATCAGTAAGAGACCAATCCTTTGTAGTGTGGGTCTCACTGCATCACTGAGACTTTCCCAAGCACTCAGTGGGGTCTGTATTTTCTGAAAGGCACTGCAGCAATGCAGATGGGCCACAGAACTCAACTCCAACTCCATATCAGAACTGTATTTTACATTTTGCATGAAGTGACTTCAGTTAATGCTCACCCATACATTTTACAGGTAAGAGAACAGAGTTATCCTTTAAAGAAAGAGTACTGAGCCTTAATGAATAGTAATTATCGCAAAAGGCATACACATTTAAAAAACATTCAATGTAAGAGATAGGCTTATTATTCTTGTTTCTAGTAAATCTGCCTGAAATAAAGGTACTCGAATGAAAACAGGATAACCTTTTTCTCTTTCTAAATAAAAAAAAAATATGAAAACAAGCGCTTCCACAATGGGGTCTACAGCAGGTGCAGAAATTATGTTTCATGAAATAAATTTGCAATGCCAAGCATTTGTTCCAGTTTGTAGTCTTTTGTTATTGTTTTCAATCTTATTTATTTGTTTATTTAAATCCTTAAGTCATTAGTGGTCAAATTTAACATCCCATCCAAACATACAACCATCAACAGAAGATTAAAATTAAAAAAAAAAACCACAATAGTCTGCATGAGATTATACTGAACTGCAAACAAAAGTGGCAAAAGCAATTAATCAACCTTAAATGAGCAAAAGCTCTAGATCAACAACGTGGTTTAAAACAAATTAAAACTTTGCAAACCGTCACAGAAATGGCTTTTTTATTTCAAGTATACTGAATTTTAAGAGACTTCAAACTGTTAAAATTGCCACCCAAAGACAGAAAAAACACAGCTTATGCAGCTACTCACTATATATATTTTCATGTTGCTAGAATTTTTAACTTCTTCCCACCAAGAACAAAAATGCAGGCCTTCAGCAGAGTTTACATCTACAGAACAAGCAATGCCTTTGATGTTATATTGCAATAATCAAACTGATCCAGTCACAAGTACAATGTATATCACAATGATTTGAAGAACAGCTAAGAGCTGGAGTTTCTTTTACAGAGTTTAGCTTTGTGTCTTTTGCTAGAACAGTTTTTACCACAAGTACTTCAGATCTGCCAAGTAAAATCAAGAAGCACTGTATTCATTTCTGCAAAACATGTTTTGTGGGAAAGACATGGTTGAACTGGAAGCAGCTTGGGTACAATTATTAGCCATTTTACACAGTTCTTATGACTACATGCACACATATGTGAAGTAAATTTAACTTAAAGAATTTGTTTGAAAGCATTAGAAAATTCCAGAATTAATTATGAACACTTGAACAGTAGCTAATTCACTTTCCCCTCCAATTTTCTATGACAAACTAAGCAGTACAAACCACAGCCTCTTTACTCAAAATGCACAGAAGGTTTTGGAACAATGAAATGTAGTCGACGTGCTTCAGCAATAATAGGGCTTCACCTTCCAAATATCACACCCATATTAAGCCTATAGAAACACTGTAGGAAATATCAAAAGGACAGATCTCTTTCTGCAGGCTTTTAAGGAAACTATTCCCATTTTTTCTATAATTGAAGCAAGCAGAAGATTTGGGGATTAACTCAACAAGATTTTTTTTCCCAAATCAACATAATCAATCATTTTTTCCATTCTTTTATATTTTTAACTGGATATCCATGGCACTTTTACCTTGAAATGACCTCAAGCTGCACCAGGGGAAGTTCAGGTTGGACATCAGAAAGAAATTTTTCATGGAAAGTGTTTCTAAGCATTGGAACAAGTGCCCAGGAAGGTGGTGGAGTGACCATCCCTGGAGGTGTTCAGGAAACAACTGGACCTGGCACTTAGTGCTCTGATCTAGCTGACAAGGTGGTGATCAAAGTTTGGACTCAATGACCTCGTAGATCTTTTCCAACTAAATGACTTTATGATTCTAAGTCCCTTTTAGAGCTCAAAGGGTTACACTACAGTTATACCTCAACATAGTATTAGGCAAATTAACAGAAAAATGATGAAGAATACTTTGCACAAGAAAAACCTATAAAGGCAAAACACTGACACTGTCCTAAAGAATGTATTTTCTCATGTCTCTATTCCTAAGAGCTCAGGTTAAAAGCATAAAGTGAACTTTCACCTCATGGAGTTAAACTACCTTTGTGCGAAAGGCTAATTTCAGAGGTATCTAATTTCTCCATAAAATAATTTCTGCCCACATTTAAATAATCCATAAGGAAAATGGACTGTCTGCTGAGAGAATGATAACATTTATTTAGAACAACCAAAAAGCCAGATGTGAGCAATGCTGCAACACCAGTGAAAGAAATTGACTTAGCTAGTTTTTCTCATTTGGACAGTATATCTTTCATTGGGTAGTTTTCTTCTGTGTGTCAGAGCTGCAACAAACCAGCACAGAATTCAGGCAGTTAGTGAGAAACATAACACAATCAGCAATGTAAAAACCTGTTTCTGCTCTCCTTTTTCCATCCAATCTTAACTTTTCTTGAGGAAACACTTCTAGTCCTCATCCAAGGCTCTCCATTAAGAGAAACCAACTTGGTTCTTGCAGTTACTATGCCTGGAGTAGGGCTAATTTCTCAGTCTACAAAGCCTTTCAGCAAGTGAATGGAAAGCAGTGGATGGATTAAATTAGAAGACCAGAGTTTACAGTCATTGAGCTCCAGAAAGCAATTTACTGGCATTCTCTATTTAATTATATCAACACCTCATAACCATTAATGAATTTATCTTTACTGTACTGAGATTAAGTAACTCTATCATAAAGTTCTGCAAGTATACATCTGAGCCAAGAATTATACTTATAAATTTTAGGAAGGCACTTTGTCTACATCATCATCATTCTTCACAATGTTAAAAGCAGTTAATTTCAACCCCATGAGCCATGACTGCTGTCCCCTTCCCCACCTACTTAAGATTAAAAATAATGTTTGTTTCTCTTACAGCCATTCTTGCCCACATCCATATGGATGTGTTCACCCCTGACAGCAGTTTAATGAACATAAGAAAAACAAGTGTTTTTCAGCTACAGGCCTGACATGTGCAAAATCAGCTCCCCCTCTTCAACCCACAATGCCCCTTTGAGGAAAAAGGGAAGAGAAATGAACAAGTGGGGGGAAAGGGAAAATGAAAAAAAACCCCAAAAACTGAAGGCTCTGAAGAGTGGGAAAAGAGCTTTCTACACTAACGGGGGAAAAAAGTACATATTCAAACAAAGGCTGTCTACACTTACAACACTCATCTTTCTGGGGTTTTTTTCCCTGACCCTTTTTCTGGTATGAAACTCTATTGCCTTCACCATCATTTAGAGCAGTTTCAAGAAGAGTACAGGGAGGCAAGTTCTGAAATTCTTTCCTTGTGTACCAAATTCTACATATATACTTAAGTATCTCATTAAGAAAAAAAAATACAAAAAATGCTTCATTTTAACTTACAACTCTAAGCAAACCTGCATTTCTATAAGGCAATCAAAGGAAGACAAACTAATATTCACAGAGCAGAAGTACCAACATTTGTCATTCAGGAAAATAAATCTTTAAATCTTTTATGACCTAGTGTTCCCTGAAGACATCCAACAGACATGGCCCATGCCTGTATATCAGAAGTTAAACAAGGAAGTAAAGATTTTTGGGAGGCTTTCAGTTTTGTGCCTAAAATGTTGGGTTTAGTTTGCTCTCCTCGAAATCTAAAGAAAGAAAGAATTGTGATTTATCTGTTATATCCAATACATTTTTTGTACCTTTGTATGCATCTAAATTTAAAAAACTTCTGGAGAAAGTAATCTGCACTAGGTTAATAATTACCTGTAAGAAAGATACTGGAGAACAACATAGATTCTGCAATATACTGTATCATCTTCCACCAGCAGGCACACACAAAACAGAATGAGAACCAATTATATTCAGATGGTATGAATGTTCAGGATTTTAATATTGCTGTCCTTACTACAACTATATAAAACTCTCTGCATAAAGGTTACCTCTAACACATCTTCTAACTCTTAAACACATTAAAAAACACCCTTATTACATTGTACATTTAACCACAACACAAGAAAAGGTTAGCTCCCAATAATAACCTTATAAAGAAAGCACAGAATCAGTTAAATGGATTTTAAGTAAGGGTCCAAGATCATATTAGGCAGCAATTATAAGCTACAAATTGTATTTTATATCTTCAGTGAGAGGTAGCACAAGTCTTGCTGAGTCAAATCTCTGCTATAAAACCTCTTGCCATGCTTTAAATGCTGCCAGCAGCTGAGCCCTGAGGGGTTAAAGCTAATGCTAAAGGTAAAGGCTTGAAGAGTTGACCAGATATCTTGTGGCCATAGATCTAAGTGTGGCAGTCACAGGCAAATATACCGTACTGTGCTTGCCAGAGAAGGCCAGGAGTAATAGATCAAGTTCATCAGCTGTTGAGGAGCCTACCAGAGGTGCAACAGAGATTAACATTGGTTTCACTGTGCCTACAGTGATCTGCACAGAAAAGGTGACACTGGATGATGACTCACTATTTCCAAGCACCAAAGAAAAGTAAATGCATTAGAAGTGTTTCTTCCAAACGACACCTCCTAAAAAGAGGCCCCCAAAGTGTCAGGAGCGAAAAGGAATGAAAAAAACATCCCAGTCAGCAGGCCTCCAAGAAGGAGCTATGTCTTACATAGCTCCCCAGGTTATCAAAGCAGCCATCCTTGCAGCCTGCCCCAGAGGGTCACCCACACCCGCCACCAGCCACTGCTCTCCACAGCCAAGCTGCCAGCACTCACCTCACCACCTCAGCCTCCCCAGCTCGCAGCAAAGCAGGGGGACCCCCAGGATGTCCTTGCTGGAGGAGGTTTCCAAAAGGAGCAGCTCACTCCCTCCCAAGCATGCAATGTGAGGCTTGGGTCTGTGTCTTGTTTTGCTACCGAGGCATTCCAGGCTGTGTCAGTTTGGATTGCAACATAAATATTGTGCAACGGCGGGCTCCTTAGTTCCAATTATGGTAATATTGCAGGTGACAATGAGAAAGATATTTTTAATAGTCTCTGGTTACATTTTGCTCCAACTCATCCGCATCTTAGAAAAAGAGAAATTCAGCTAAAGGAAATTTTGTTGATAAGTGAACTTGGAGCAAAACTGTAAGCCTAACAATGACTTGGAAAAAAGGGTCTTCCCCATTCTAATAGTAATTCAGTGTTAGCAACAACAACCCAAATGTCAGCCATTGGATACAGAAGAATGTTTATAAAATTATATTTAAATTATATGTAAGTATATTTAGAGATTTGAATATTATTAAGTCACAAATGCACAGGCACCTATGTATAATAAGGTTAATAGTTTCAGTTTAAAATTTAATTCTGGTTACTGAAGACAGGTACTGAAACATATGTTAAAAATAGCACTTTAGTTAAGTCCAGGACACTAGGTTCCATTTTTACACAAAATCGAATAATAGAAATGTATTCTTCTACTGAGTCACAGAAAGATTTAAAATGCAAGTGCTCAGCCTGCAACTCAGGAGGACCAGTCAAGTATACAGCTTCCTCCACCTGCCACCTTTCTCAGGCTTCACAGCAGCTCTCCTCTTATGTGACAATCAAATAATAAGGGGGAGGAAGAGTATCAAGAAGTGAGAGCAAGGTCCAACTTTAGCCATACGCTTTCTAGATGAACATATAGCAAATTACTGGTGTTCACACATGCCCGAAGCTCCTGGGAAATGCCAGATTTGCTGCATATGCATATCAGCACCAATCATGAGGCACACCACACCCTACAGCTACAGCACACGGTATGTCATGCCTGGCTCATCAGGCTGGACACTTAAAAACAAGTGTCTGTGTTCATGTTTTCAGGAATGTCTCTTTCCTTTGTCTTTGGATCCTCACCAACGATGCACCTGAATGCTGTACTTTTTAAGATTCATTTACAAAATAAAGCACCCTTCAAAGTATTTAAATGTTATTAAAAAGTCACTTTCAATATGGATTTTCTATGTTAGTGGTGACTTGCTTCAGAGCCTATGAAACAGTTAAGTAAGAACTTTTTTTGAAAGAAAAACTGAAAACACACTGATTTGGCTTAAATGTGCACAAGCAATCCATCACCTGTCTCAGGTGAGCTTTGAAGAACAGCTAAGTCGTTGGTAATTTCTCAGTCTCAGAAACCTGTTTTGCACAGGCACATAAAAACACATTGAAAGCATCAACCAGCCTCAGCACCTCAGCCATAAATGCGAGTCTTCATAACAACTTCAGAAAACTTGGGATCAGGGATGAAGGTCTTGGATTTTTCAACACAAGTGTGTGGCCATCATTCAAGTACATCTTCACCTGAAGCCCGAGACAGGTCAAGCCACAAGAAGGGCACCTGTGTGCTCCAGGAGCTGGGAGGCTCAATCTGAGCAGAGTCCTGACAAGTGGCAATCTGTCACCAGCAGACAGAACCACTCCATCACTCACCACCCCAGGCCCCACTGCTAGACCAAGCACGCTTAGACCACACGACCACCCCAGAGGACAGCCTGAAGCTGGAGCAGGGCAAGACACCAATGCTGCAAGCCATACTCAGTCTGGAAACGAATGCTAACCTGGTTTAGAAGCATCCTTCCCTCATTTTTTCAAGGAAGAATTTGGAAGGCCATGTTTTCCCATCACAACCCATTAAATACCTGTTTCTACATTATAAAACACTCTCCAGCGTGGTCAGTTCCTGCCCGGAGAACCACATTCCCCAAACACATTCCCTGTTTTAGCGAAGGATTGACTGCATTCTTCTTCAGAATATTTTCAGTCCCATAATCTGAGATGTAATAAACCCACAGGAATACATTCATTTGCTTTCTGAAGGCCTTGGTCTCCTTCCCAGAAAGCTGTGGAGAAAGAAGCCCTGTGATGCTGCACAGACACACATGCGTGTGTGGACACACACCGCTTCCAAAGCTGCACAGCTTCACAGGAGAAACTTTGGGTTGATCATCAACTTCTGCACCTAGCATTGTCCTGAAGAGATACACAAATATTTTGGCAGTTTTACCATTCTCCTGGTTTTTCTGTGATTTGAACATGTGGTCTGATTCCTACACTCAAAACCAAAAATAATTTTAAAAAAAAGAAAAGGAAAAAAAAATAAAAGAAAAAAACCAAAATCAAACAAACACAAAAATACACAAAAAAACCCAAACCAACCCAACAAAAAAACTTTAAACCAGTATTTTTAAAGGGTTTTCATATCTCAGTTCATAAGATGTACATTTCTGGTTGCTCAGGTATATTTCACACCCTTTCCTGGTCAATAATAAATAGAGGCTCAAGAACAAATCAAGAACATCCAATGCCAAACACCATTAACTCTTTCTCAAGATGTCAGTCTCTAAAAATAGAATTAAATACCAAGTTAAAGTTTCAGTCACAATAGACTTAATTCTTCTTCTAAAGCAAAAGAATGTGCAAGAATCTGACACCATATGAAACTTCTATATATTCAATATAGTTATCTGTTGTATTACTGACCATACGTATTCTTCAATGCACACTGACAGTTATTGTGTACTGAGAACAATTTACAGGCATCTTTACAACATTAAAAGTAATTTAAATGCATTCAAGACTGGTAACAAATGGGTCTGAATAAATTTCTGCACAAAAACATTTCATGATCTTTAGCAAAGTTCCATCCTAATATTTTTACAGTTTTAGCACCCATATATTCCACTAATTGACTTTAAATGAAGAATGATTGTTGCCACATCAAAGAGTTCTCAGCACCCTTCCTCTAACATTCACCATACTGTATCCGTGATACCACTTATTCTTTATTGAATCAAATACGTTATTCTACAAAGATGAAAACACTGACACAATTGAAAAGCACAACAGTTCAGCAGATACGTGCATCTCTGCAGTCTGTGCACACCTAACTGCATTAGGTTCTCATGCTTTCATTTACAGGTCATGAGAATATTGCAACAAAACCACAATCCTGTTTGTGTTCTCTCACAGAGAAGTGTCTTGAATCAGAGATATTTCAATTTCTGTGGCTTAGACTCTAAAAAATACTAGCCTCTGTTTTCTAGACACTTTTCTTCCCATTCATCTTCAAAAGACTCTGTCCCCCTCTGTCACATTAATAAAATGATACTTTTTTCAGTAATTAAAAATCAACTTTCGATGCAACAACTAATAAATAAGTTTCCAAGACATATGCTGGAATTAACAAGATCTAGTATTTAAAAAATAGCAGTCTCAACTAGGGCCAGTGTAACCTGGTGTAACTCCTGTGCCTGCCACCTGCATAAAGCCGGCATGCAAAAAAAGTTCATTTTTTCTTCCCATAGAAAAAGTGAAGGTGCAGAAATGTATTTTCTATATCAGGCACCTGATGAAAATCACATTGCTCTTTCTTCTGAGAACCTGAGCCCCTAATTTCTGAGCAGCTGCCCACCTCCTTGCAGTGCTGCCTGTGCCTTTGCTGGCTCCTGCCCAGCCACATGTTTTCTCTGGCCTTTTTCCCCTCACTTCCCAACTCTCCATTGTTTGTATGTTGTCCCTCTCCTTCCCAAAGCCCTTCATGGCTTCCCACCACCACCCCTAAAAATTTCTTCTGCAATATTTTTGCATGGTAAAACTTGTCAATTTCTGATCTAATTTCCAAGCTGTTAAACGTCAACTACAGGTTTTATTACACAGGTATTACCCACCACTTGTTTTACTAGGTCGGTTACAATTCCAGAAGCACAATATGCCCTCTCAACAGCAATAGTAAGATTTACAAAAGGAGAAATCAACAACGTAATTGTGAGCAATTTTTATAAGACTTAGCACTGACAGCATGGCAAAGTTTAAATGGTGTTTACCTCTTTTACATTTTCTTCACCATTCCGGGGAAAATTCAAAATCAACACCTGATACTTAAGGTATTATTCTTGATATAGCTTGGCAACTCTGAGATTGTTTCTCCAAACACAAGTTTCGTAGCTTTCAGACTGAATTATACAATTTTGTCATGTTCAACAAGCAATGTAATATCACAGCCATTCTCTATCCTTCTCTGAAAGAACAAGATCACAAAAATTGTAGTGGCAATATCCATCAAGATTAGACTATTTTAATATAAATATATTTCAAAATGTAATTAGTCAAATTATGCCAAACACATGATTTCAAATTACATCAAATACATAATGTATCATGTTGGTTTAGGCTGAAATACAAAAGCTGAATAATGGCATAAATCAGCATTTGAATTTACTTAAAGATAAATTCTGACCAAAGCTGCAAAATACACATCACGTTGGAAGAGAAAAAATAAATTATTCTAATACAATCATCAACTAAACATCAATCTTAAAAGATATAGGTTTTTTTTTTTTGGTAACAATGACTTATTTACAAAATAATGTGCCTAGAAAACCCCAACAACTTTCTAGTTATATATAACGATGTACCCCCCAGCCTCAAAACATCACTCTTCAAAGGAATTTCCAGTTTTGGGCCCAACAGTAAAGAGTATCTCCCACCGGGACAAGGTTGGCACAGGCCCACTGGAATCTCAGTCGTCCTCATAACATCCTGGAGGCAAACTGAACCAAGACTGAGATCAGGAATTTACAGAAATACTTAATACGATGCAATTTGCAGCCACGTCTGGTTCACCACAGAGGTCCAAAGGACCAGCTCACTGAGCAAAGGATTCACAGTGTGTGTCCCTGTGGACCCTGCAATCGCCAATGGGCTGGAAACGTCTTAAAACAGAGATACTCCACCACCTTCTTTCAGTACCTGCTGCCCATAGGAAGCTGAAGCTCCCTGGTAAACAAGCAAGTTCTACAGGTAAGCCAGTGCCAGCCAGCGAACCTCAAAGAGGGTTCTTTGTGACTCAGAGGGTTGTATGATGGAGATGTGTAGTTTCTCCTTTCACTCCAGAATGGGCATCACATAGCACTGCAAGGAGGGTGGGGGGAGTGGGCAGGGCAGAAAATCTCCCTTCAGCACGTTGAAGGAAGGTGCTGCCTGTCCTTTAAACCTGCTCATTGCTCCTCAGCCTAAGCAATTACAAAGTCATCTGTTATCAACAGCAAAGCCCTCTGCCACCCAGAAGAGGAGACACCCACACTCAGGGCATGTAGAGGGGACAGTCCACCATATCTAAGAGAATCAGCTCTGTCCTCAGCAGCCAGCCTGACTAATGTATACAGTTAAATAAGAAACAAACTGCAGCAAATCCATTTCCAACTACAGACGCGTGATTACTATTTGCAGGAAAAAGAAATAACTAAGTAAACAAACGAAAAGTTAAATCTACAATGTTCTTATTCCCTCTCCTCAGCAACCTCTACAACTTACTAAAAAGATTTAAGATAGTAAAGAGCTTAAAGCAATATACTTAATATTTTAACTTTATTTTTCTTAGAATAGGAACTGAAATTGTGATATTAAACATAATTCCACACAAATTCATTCCTCGGAGTTCAAATGTTGCTTTCTAACACCATCCCAAAGTACACTTTGGTGAAGCAATAAACATCGTAGCAACTGTTCATTAAAGACATTATTTTCAGCTACTTCAGTGATGACAGCATAAGCAAGCTATTGCTGGGACTTTCAAAACCACCTTTCTGACATAAAACATGCTGTTGCCCTTAAACGCAAACCTATCAGAAATGGGATTTAAAAAAAACAAAACAGAAATGCCAAAACAGATGCAAATCTTGCAACAAAGGATAGATGCCTCTTACAATTTGCAGCGAGCATTTTGGAAGATTTTTAAAAGCAGTAAGTTTGATTAAGCTACTGAAAGTCTCAGAAAGGAGAAAAAAAGATGATCAGTGCTAAATAATACTTGTGACACTGCTCCTTGTTTTTATGCTGATCTAAAAGTTTTGAAATTTAGGTCTAAAGCTACTCTTGGAAATGATTGCAGTAAGTATGCATATTCTGTAAAGGAACAAAAGTGGAAGAAAGCCTTCAAACAACTAACAATGAACTATTCTATTGCAATTTTAAGATTAACTTTAAGAGGTTAGTTTATTACAGCTAAGCTTTTCTATAATTTCATCGCTTACATGAGGTTTTTCCGGTGCCCCTATTTTACACATAGAATCAAGAAAGATATCAAGTCAAAACTGGGCAGGGAACAGGAATCTAAATGACAAGTATCTCTTCTAACAATGATTAGTTGAGAGGTATGCTACAGTGGCTGTGAAAAAAAATAGACAATTTGCATTACTTCTAGACCTATTAGCTGTCACAAAATTTTAAAAGAGTAATCAGTTCCAGTGAACAGAAAAATATTATTTTACAACAAAGTTGATAGCATTTTTCAGTTTGATTGTGATTTGCATTTTTCTCCAGTCAAAATCATTCCATGGGTACTTTTCAGTGACCTATGTCCTAAATCATTTTCATTTCATATGAGCAAGTGACCTCTTTACAATTCGACCAACAAAGAAAAAAACACGACTCCCAGGAACCATTCATTTTCAGCCACCATCACAATTTAATTTCTCCAAAATAAACCTGGTAAAAATAGAAATGGAACAAAAAGGTACTAAATGTTCAAGAAATATTAATTAACCACTCTATCAGAAAGATAAATACCAGCCCTCACATTTCAGTGATGAAAAACAAAGAGGTTAAGTGACATTTTCAATGACACATAGCAAAACACTGCCACAACATGGATCACATCTCAGAAGTTTTCTATTGTTTTCAGCCCACTAGCCTCGAATAACTCCTGTGCATGCAATGCTGAATCAGGTATATTCCTCAGAATACAAAAAGCTTATTTCAGCTCACATAATTTAGCCCTAAAAAAAACCCAAAAACCCAAAAACTTATTCTACAGTAATTTTTTAAATACATTTAAGTCCAACAAGAACTTTTCCAAAAAAATAATGGAGTCTGACAGGAATGTTTCTAAGCAAATACGCCTTTATTCTTAAAATGATAGTCCCAACATATTCTATTATGGAAAGCATTTGAAAAAGGTATAAGCAACAGATGATTACAGAAAAAAAATCCAACCAAAAAAAAAAAAAAAAAAAAAAA
>VZTG01003817.1:666317-821728 GCA_013397845.1 Melanocharis versteri
GGCGGCGTGCGGCGACCCGCGGGTCCGACCCGACCGGCCCGGCCCTGCCCTACTCTGCTCTGCCCTGCCGCGGGCCGCTGCCGTCGGGCCGGACGCCGTCCGCTCCCGCGAGTGTCCGCGGCGCTCCCAGCCCCCTGCCCGGGCTGCGCTTTGTTCCACGAACCCTTCGTCCCGTTCCGTGGCCTCGCAGGCAGACCCCACTGTCTGGTGGGCACAACGTGCAGGGAACAACACGGCGCTTGGCCGCTAATATTACTCGGCGCGACTTGGCAGTTCCACCCAAAATTAAAGCTAAACAAACACATACTTTCCGCACTTTTTTTTTTTTTTTTTTGAAGGATGACTACGGTATAAAATATAACTCGGCTTTCTAATGAAAAAGGCTGGTGCGTTTTATTTGTTCCTGTTTACGGTTCAAGGTTTCATCCGCACAATTGTATTTCTCGCTTGAAATAAACCGCTTTGAAACCATTTTCCTTTAATTAATTTAATGTAATTTCTCTGTGCTGCTGGCAGTGTTAGGTGTCTATCAGATTGCTATTTTCTATTAGAATTGTTTAGAAAGCAAACAAGAACGCATAACAGACTCCTCTACGAACTAGGTGCACTCCCTTTCCTCCCTGCGTACTGCTCCGAGACACTTGGGAAAGAGCAGAAAATGCTGGTTTTAACCGAAGTCAAGTCGAGGAGAATCTGTATTACAACATCAAAGAAAAGGAGACGTTACAAAATTGGTGGAGTTACACCACCATCTGTCGTTAAGCTTCGGGACTACAAAAGTTCAGACGTACAATAAATCTTAATGAGAGATGGCAACTTTTCTTTTTTTCTCTTTCACCTTGAACTCCTTGGCAGAGTGGGTTTCCCGGCGTTGGATAGTCCCGAGCCGATTGCCGATGCCCTTCACAGACGTGTCTGTTAACTGTGCTCTGCCAGGCAAAACTGTTTCTTGTGGCATCTGATGTCCCCAAGCAGTTGCTTGTCAAAACGCACAGGCACTAACACTTCACAGTACTTTTTGGCCTCAGGAGGTTGCATTCATAAAAAAGAAGTCTAATTAAAAAAAAAAAAATAATAATGATAAACCAAGAAAACTAAACCCCCCTCACACACTCCCCCCCCCCCCCCGAAAAAAAAAACTCAAACAGAAAAAAAACCCCAAACAAATAGATCTTTTATGTTACAGTTGTAGGATTCAATTTAGACCATTTTGTATACCTGTTCTGCAGTGCTGCATTCTGAAAAGGAACATATAGAAAACAGATCTTGGAATAGTATCTGTGAAGAGGCTGTGATGGTCTAATACAATCTCTGATTACTCTTAAAACTTTGAGTGCTATAAACAAGTCCTTAAGCATAAAATGATTTTATATTCCCCAATGTAAACATGGCACCTTCTATATCCTTGTCAGATCTCCCCATCAGACTTTAGCCCTTTCTAAATTCTTCAGTTAAATGGCTTGCAAATGCCCATTTACTACAGTTACTGAAGAATCATAAAAAGAAGGAGTGATTTCTTTGGGATTTTCTGAATATTGGCGTTCTCAGAGGCCAATTGGTACTCATGCAAGCAGGGATCTTCACTGAACTCTACCACAAAAGCCATCAAATTTATCATTATTTTATCATGGTTCCTATTTGAGGACAGGTGTGGTTTAGTCAGTATTGATCCAAATGTGTTGCTGGATGGAATGCTTACCATTAAAGGTTAACTTTCAGGTTGTTTCTGTTTCACTGTGGAAATACACAGAACTTTGACTGTCTTCAGGCTGGCATTTCTCAAGTGCTCACAGACCTTACGCTGTAATTAGCACACGGCATCTCCCAATATAAATCCTGTTTCAAATCTTTTTCCTAGGCCTAGAGAAACTCCATTTCCTATATCCTACCAGTAGCTGTTGACACTAAGAAGGAAATTCTCACTTTTAGTTTGTGGACATGTCAAAAGAGAGAAACTCATTTCCTCTGAAGCTCTATGTCCGCTTTCCAGGCTATCTCATAAAACGCAGAATTATGCTGCAGGCAATAAACACTCTCAGCATTCCTTTGTCTATTGTGCTCATTTCATGTTACTAAAAAAAAAAAATTATATCTTCTCCATAGTCAACTAAGCTCTTTGTATCAACATTAAAAGCTAAAGTTTGCAAATTGGTGAAACAGGTGTTTAACATTCATCTGATTGAAATAAATTTTGTGACACTTTCTCAGCTTTGAGAAATAACTAAGTCATTACAACCAATTGCTGATTTAGGAACACTTCGTAAAAGACTTGTGTCCAAGAATTTGCTGATGATTTCAGTGTTTGCACTGCCTACAGTTTTATATACCTGTAATAAATAATAATTTCATTTTTAAGTTACTGAATAGGCATCATAGCAGCAGCCAAAATTTAAAAAGATCAAATAATTGAGAGTTGCTGGGGAAAAGAAAAATAGATTATGGCTTTCAAAGTTGTCTTGCTCAAGTTGCAACGGATGCTTCCCTGAGCAGCATTGCCGAAAACAAGGGATTACAGTGACTGAAACAAGGGATTACACTGTGTCAGTTTCATTTCTTTCATAGAGTAAAAAAAACCAAACCAAACAAAACAAAGACAAACAAACAAACAAAAAAAAACTTAAAAAGATTTTGTGCAAATATTGAAACTCAATTTCTGTATTAGAAAATATGACAAAATTTTTGACATTATATTTGATATCTGTATATAAGGATGACCCATACATCTTTCTGGATTCTTTTCCTGTTTTGTGCCAAACAGACCATGTTGACTTTTTGGGTCCTGGTCCCCCAATCATTAGCTGTATATGTGAAGGTCTTATTTAGCCAAAAGTGAGGAAAGTTTTAAGACTGCTAAACCTTTTGGTGAGTTTCCAAAGTATAACCCAGGGAGCGGTATCAAAAACATACATAAACAAGTAGCTGTGTGAGTCTCATGAACAGCTCATAACTTCTGAAAAGTTTGGCGTCTGACCTGTAAGGTGGTACTAAAATTTAGGCATGTAGATCTAAAATTATAACCTTTCAAATCCTTGTTTAGCTTTCAGGAGTTAACATTGATATGGTGCCAATAAAATTGCTTAGGCTCCTAAGGCACTATTTCTGAAAATACTCAAATTAATAACTGTCACATTCAGGATGAAGAGTTTGGTGAGTTTCCTCAACCTAACCAGCCTTCTAAAACTGGGCATCTTGTGTACAGCTGAGCATTAAATTGTAACTGGATAAAATGCCCAGTCAGTCCCTAGAGCAGCCACTGACCCAAGGCTCCTATTTCCTGGGTAAACATCCCACCTGCTGCACTGCACACCCACTCTTCTGCTGCTGCTCCCACTGGTCTTTGACCCCTGTTCTGCAAAGGGACACTACAGCCCTACTCCAAACCAACCAAAACCAAGTTCTTAGGTCATGGTCCTGGAAGGTGACTGATGGCTTAGGTCCAAGGAGGGTCTAGAAGTCTAGTAGAATAGCATAATTTAGCTATTATATATATACATATATATACATAAAGACGTTGCAGCAATTCCCCTTTGTTGTCAGTTTCAAACCATTGGTGAGAACACCTGTGGCTTTTATGAAATAGACCATATAAACACTTGTCTCCAAAACAGGATTCAGTACTCTGAATAGCAAAATAGCAGGGCATGGTAGCCTTGAGAAGGGCAGTAGTTAAGGCAGCATTGTCTCTTCAGCCTTTTCTGAAATTGCTTTCAGCAACTCAGAGCAGTGACCACTGAATTTCACTCCAAAGTTCCCAACTTCCTCAGCCTGATGCAGAGGCAGCCCAGATGCCATTTTCAAGGTTATGGAGTATATGGGATCGCATGTAGGGGCCAGATAAGCCAAAAAGCAAGTTTAACTACAAAAATATAGTCCTGACTGTAAAACAATGAGTCTCCACAAGTACCACCCAGGTCTGAAGTCCAACTTTTCTATCTCGTGCTCATTTATTTGCATTTTTCTCCTTCATGATTTCCTCAGAGCAAAACAAGACACAAGGACTTGAAGAAATTTTTCATTAAGGCTGACAAAAATCTTCCTGACAGACAAATTTTTGTCTTTTATTTGTTCTGTTGCTTCTACTCCCCTCTTCCAGCTATAGTACCTTCTCACCCCTCAGGGGAAGGTTGTGCACAAGTGCCTGTGCTACAAGCTACGTATGCTCTGGTGGGAAAGCGCCACCTCCAGATGAACTGCTCCAGCCTCACTCAGAACAAACAAGGTGTGTGGGTTGGTAGAGGAGTAGAGGAGTAGATGAATGGGCTTCTTAAGGTAAAGCAGCAAAAGGTCTCTAGTAAACTTGCCCCATTACAACTTCCCAGGGCACACATGAGTTGCCCAGGGGCTATGGTTTAATCTCCCAGAGTGGAAAATCATCTGCCAAAACCTGAATTTTGTGAAAGGAAACAGACAGGGTTCTACTTCACAAAAGAAAACACGATTGATTCTTTTCTTTTCCACCCTAGATGTAGTTTTCGACACTGATCTTAGATTATGACTTTGTAATACCAAAAAGAACATACACTTATTTTCTAGCTCTTTCTTTTTAAGCCAAAATTACTTACATTTAGGGAAATATATAAGTAACAAAACAACAGTTACAGCTGTGTCCGGACAATCCTTTCCTTTGGTAACACAGACACATGGACCATATTCAAGATGCAAAATTCAGGTTAGTTTCATGACATTTACACATCTGCAGCAACATTCTGAGAATTCTAGAAATTTTGTCAGTATTTAGGATTAAGGGACAGAGCTGTCTTTTTAAAAAACATTTCTATGTTATACATACAAGTTAGCATGTTTTAAGTAGTCATCTTTCCACCCACAAGCACTTTTATAGAATTCATGGGTTTGGGAAGTAAATTGAAAGCAGACTGCGGATGTTAACAATATGGTTAGATACAGGAGTTTCACACTAGTCAAACACTGAATAAACAAGCCCTTTTTTTAGGTTTATTTAAGAGGACTTCAGGGACACAACCTCAGGACACGTGCTTTGAAGGCAATAGAGATTCTGCCTTACAGATGTGAATTACAGAGTTACGTGATTCAGGACCAGCAAAGTAACTTTATTTTCCAAATTTGTATTAATCTATAATCAAATAAATACTGCTTGTTTCCTCAGCATTCCACTTTTCACTTTCCTTCACCGAAAAAACTGCTTTTTTATTGCTGCAGCTACACAACCAACACAGCTAGGAGGAGAATCAGAGAAATTTAGGATAAGGTACCATCTACATGAGTGGATATCATAGTGCTGCACTTTAGATTGTCAGTTATTTTACTCATTGTGTAAGAAGCAAAGCAGCAGGCAAGGATAAATGACTCAGAAAAACAGTACATTTTAGAACAAATTTGCAAGGAGAAGTACTAGAAGTTTAACCATTTCATACCTAGTTGTTAAAAAGGAAAAAAAAAGAGTTTTAGAAGACACTATTTTTATTAGCACAGTCTAATTTTTTGGTGGTAGTCATCTTTTCTTTTCATGATAAAAAACTTCAACTACTCGCAAATCCTTCTAGTAATTCACTGTTACTAATTGCAGTTGAAAGATGGACTGTGCTAGCTCCTGTGGTCCATATTCCTGCACGAGGCTCCAGGTGAAGCTTAATCTAGTATTTGGAAAGTGTGTTGAGGCAGCTGCTTGAACCATATGCACCTTTCTACCTCGATCCAAACATTCAGTAATTTTGTGTGCCTTTGCCGGAGTGCTTTGTCCCAGAAATCTGGCAGTGAGCATCTTAGCTGTAGGAGAGAGGTCAACATTTTCTCATCAAAGGAATGATTCTTCCATCCATGAGTGTCCTTTATTTGTCAGACTTTCAGAAGTCACCACTTTAGGAAAGAAGTCAGCACCTTTTAAAGAAACAAGATTATCAAAGGGTACAGCTGAATGTTGAATATTTGGTCTTGAAAAGAGCTTAAATGGATGCTGACTTCTTAAAAATCTCTTCCAGTTACACATACAAAATTCTGGCATTCTTTTTTATTGAAAGTCTACCACTACAGCACCATGCTGCACTACATGGATGCCCAGAAAACCTTTATTTTGGACCTACTCCAAATCCATGTGGAAGAAAGGAAAAGCAGTAAGTGCCCATTTGAAGAATTTCCTGTACAGCAGATATGTCTGCGTACTTCTTACAGTAATTTATTGAATTTAATATAACAGGTGAACTGGTGCTACTTGCTGTAATAAAGGTTTAAGAGGGATTATTCTAGGAGATAACTGCTAGTTTATTCATGGATTTTAATGGGAACTGGTCTGGGCCTAATACAAGTATTACCTGAAAGCTTACCCAATGCAAGCATTTCTTAAAATTGCTGTTGAAAGATTGCTGTTTTCACTGTGACAGTGACAAGATAACTACAAAGCATATGGAGACAAAGAATTAAAATATAAAAGTACTCAATAAATAGTAACAATAAATCAGTAAGGTATTCCTCTTATATTCTTTATACTGATATGAAATTAAATTCATGTTATAGTAATCTGTGTATCACAGATTATTTAAAATGTTCAACTTTAATATAGAAATGGGAAAATAGTTTGGCATTTCAAAAAATGTACAAATAGAACTTCTTTTTTCAAAATTAAGCTTTGACTTCTTTTTGGGCAGGCATGTTTGAAAGGACTTCAAATACTGTGGAGAAGCTTTAAAATAGTAGTTAACTATCAAAGCAACCCTGAACAGCTTCTGGACTGTCCTTAGCCAATAACTCCCTCTACCCCTACTGATACCAATGGATATGTAAGCAACTATCCTATGACATTTCAGTACTGAATTAACCCTCATACCAGAACAGAAACACTCATCCTGAATAATGTTCAGGTACTGATAGCAAAATAAAAAACCAAATTCTGTACTGTACATCAAAGTCAGGAACCTAAGTGCTGAACAAGTGAAATTGTTATTGTTCATTTATTAAATTACTTTGTCTTAGTTGTCCAAAAAGCTGATGGGAATGTATATGTATATGTATACATATATGATTGGATTTCTAAAATGAATGTTGTAACCTCCTTAGAAAAAATGTAGAGCAGGTAAGCAAAAGTAAGAACATAATCAAACAACAGAATTGTAGGCACTTCCTTAGCAATTTATTTTACGAATGACATGGTGTCTTTAGGTTTCTTAAATTGTTAGATGAGACAGGAGATTCATGTCGATGCTTTGAACCCCTATAATGTCTAGACAAACTAACTCTCAAAATTGAAGACTTAGTTTGGCTAATATGTGCTACAACCACCAAGGAGAAGAATGACATCATTATTTACAAGTTGTGACAAATTGCAAACATACACTAATACGTGAATGTCCTAATGGAGCAACAGGGGTTGTCCAGTGCAAAATATCAAATCATACTGTTTGGCAGTACTTTAAGTACCTATCTGTAGCAATGGAGGGAGAATGACTGTTTTAAAACTAGGAAAAGCAACACAAACGTAACAAAATAGCATTCACCACTGCCCTTTCCAACAAATGCAATAGAATTTAAAGGGAAGATTATTCTTACCAGCAATAATTTTTTAACTTAGAGAGTTGCATCCACTGTAAGATAGAATTAGGGGACAGCATCATATATGGAAAATGTGATCACAAAATTAAAAAGATAAAGCAGAATGATCATCGCACATGATGAATAAACAGTTTTCAATTTTAGAGCAACAGAAGAGGACAATAAATAGCAGCTACAAAAGCTAGAGATTTTTAAATAAATAGACATAGATAACTCATATTCAAGAGACTTAAAAGAGTTGGATGAGGTTTTGCTTTAACATTAATATAGATTTCCAATAAATCTAGGAAAACAAATGAAGTTCTAAAAGAACTGAAGAATGCAAAATCTCTAACTGTATTTCTAAGTGGTAAACAGGACAGCATGGGCAGGCCTGTCAATCTGATATCAGTACCAAACAATGAATGAAATACAGGCTAAAGTGATACACGGAGGGGAAAAGGAATGCAAAATGTGCAGGGATATTTGCTGGGAGGGAATGGGGGGGGAGACAAAAAACCTGTGTTGGAAAAGACCCAGCACTTTTAAAAACCCACAGTGATCAGGGCAGATAATCAACCAAACAAAATTCTTGCTCAGGCATCGCTGAGAAATTCAGCTCAGAAGGAATGTGTGTCTGCAGTTGTAGAGAGATGGTTAAAACCTGGAAAAGGCTAATGGAAGAGTAACAAGAATTCAAACAAATTTAAAAAACATTAATCACAATATTTGAAGTATGTTTTGATAATAGTGGGGTCTTCACTGTAGCAGACAATGTGTAAGAGATTCCAAAAGATGACATCTGCAGTGAGACAAATTCAGACTAAAGCACAGAGGAACAATTTTAACTGTAAGATTGTTCTGGACAGTGAGAATATTCTGGAATTATTTCTTACATGCTCTCAGGGGTTCCCCATCATAATCAATTTTCAAAGCAAGTGTGGATATTTTCCTAAGAATATACTATTAAAAATAAAAATTAATTCAGAAAACATGCATAGCCCAGGTGGTACAGGTGTTAAGGCTCCATGATCACAAAAGCCAGGTCTGACTTTCTTGTCTATGAGCAGTGCTGAGTTAGAATTGTCATCACCAGGTACTTAACGCCCCATGAAGATAAATGGGACCATACATAATATTCCTTATGGGTGCTCTTTCAGGCAGTTTAAAAATTCAGGAACACTGCTGTATTTTATTTCATGTAGGAAGATATATGCATAAACAGAAAATAAATATTACTAAAAGAAATATGTTGCTGTTATTATTACGAATATTTAAGATGTCTATGTCAATAGCAGTTAATACTTGCAAGCTGAGGACTCTTGTACCATGCTCTGTAAAAAGTCTATTTCAGTTAGTTTCCAATGGATCCTCCAACACAATTTGAAGACAACAATAATCTGTAGCCAGGGAACAGACGTAGTCATAGCTGTTGAAGGTAGGCATCCTACTGCTTGAAAACACTTCTCCACTCATTCATGCGGCATGCATCACTTTACTACAGCATGGAAAAATTCTGGGTTCAAAGCTTAGCTGGATTCTGCTTTGTAATTATTCTTGATCTTTTATTAATGTGCTGAAGCGAGTGGGAAAACACAAATATGAAATTACTGACAGCACATTTGCAAGTATTTAGTGGTTTGTTTTGTTAAACAATAGTTTAAGACTTAAAATTTACAGGGTTTGGTAGTCCACAAAATATCTGTGTAGCAGCAGTAATGTTGGTTTTGTATTTGACTTCTCTGTAACATTGCAGATGAGAGGAAAATTTTACAATGAAACAAAGGATCTAACCTCTCTGGTAAAATAAAGGGGTGTTCCTCACAAACTAAGATTACAGGTATTAAAGAAATTTTCATTTCATCCTCCCAACCCCCTTCCCATTCCCCATTCTCTTATCAATTTAGAGTGAAGACTTCAGTGCTGAGTGCAAAAAGCCTCATTTGAACTAGGCTGAGCAACTTCTGTGTTCATCATTTTCTTAATTGCTTTTCACTGTCTTGTCCAAGGAAGACTTTGCAAGGCATAGCTGCATGGGCTATGATGTAATGAGATCTTATTAGTTAAACAAGACCAGACCTCAAGCTTAAGCAAAATAAATTCAGATAAAGTCTCTGCCCCTTGACCCAGCTATTTTGCAGTCTTTGAACAGTAAAGAAACTTGGAATCTGGTCACAGATGCCAGTGTAAAAATTCCCCTGGCTGAAGGGAGCGTCAAACGGTGTAAAACCAGAGTAGCTGGTTCCCACTGCTTTCTGCCTTGCCCAGAAAAGCTTCTTAAGGGAAAAAAAAAAGCTGAGAAATTCAAAGGGAAGATGAACTATATCTTTTTATTGTGGTGATTTCTGGCCAGAATATGGTCCCATAGGAGCCAAAGCCAGCATCATAAATTACAATCATATAGAGTTAACAAACTTACTTTACATTGTAACTTCAGCTGAGGAGGAAAACAGGACAGGACAGAGCAGACTATGAAAGAAGAAACTGCATCTAGTTCTGAAAGACCGTCCGGCATTTCCTCTGAGCACATTTTTGAAGAGGAGCAAATATGCCCTTCTATGAAGCTTTTTGCAAAATCTGCATTGTTTGTCCCCCAAAAACCTACAATAATAAATATATTTACATATATATGCAACATACATATATATGCAACATATATATTAAAAAATGCAAATATACATAGTAACACATATAAATAAATCTGAGTAATACTGAAGAAAACAAGGATTACAAAATAGAAATAAAGCAGCACATATGATGTATGCAGTATTTTTAGTGAGAAGTACAATTAACCTATCCTTTTCTGCCCACTGAAGGTTTCTTTCTCTTCTCATTACTTAATGCTTTATTTGATACAAGCTGGAGGGATAGTGAATCAGTGATATCTTGAGATTATATACAGTCTCTTTACTTTAAAGATGGGACAGGACATTCCTACTCAGTATACCTGTAAAATCTGTAATTTTGTGCACCACTAGCTCAAATAGCATCTTTGGCTAAATACTTTTCTTTCAACCAAATCTTACAGCTTAAGAGTCTTTTTTTAACAGAACTGTAAATTTTGCATCTACTTTTCAATTAAAACTCATTACATTATTAACTTCTTTGGCTAAGAGGTGAGAAAGGATGTTCTAACCAATAGCTGGGATTCAGGAGGACTAATCTTTGCTCTGACACTGTTGCTTTGCAACCTACTTTGCATAAAAAAAATATAGTTTGAGGAGATTTAATTGGAATTTTTACAATTGCAAAGATAATTTAAAGGTATTTAACCCAGTCTTTGTATATGCTCTCATAGTACATGTATTTAATCAGTGATGGGTTAATGTAGAACAAAGGAAAGACGATTCATCTTCACATAGCAAGTTCTTGAACTGTGGCATTCAATACCAAGATGATATTGACTAGCTTTACCTTGAAAGGTCTTTCTTATCAACAGCAACATGCAAATTTATAACTGGTAGAAGGCAGGTGACCACCTTCCTTACTTATGTCTGTGGTATTCAGATATGCATCTTACCAAGTTGTGCCTGAGAATTATATCATTCTTATGGGAATGTGTTTTGAAAGAATCTTCATCCATCGACTGAACATTAGGGCCCAGGTGATTCACCAGAGCTGGGCTATCAGTGCTCATATTTGAAAACAAAACAGTGACTGGAGGAATGGTCATTATCAACACCAGGTAATCAAATCCCTTGTAAACAGTACGAAGCTTACTATGGCAAATATATTTAACATAACTAAATATCTAAGAACTAGCATTTCAGCCTGAAATTAAGAGAGTTCTGGAAACCAATACTTCTCAAAAAGAGTTGAGGATGAGAATTCACAGTCATCTGGGTATAATTTCCCAATGTGACATGGTGCACAAAATGTCTAATATGAGCTTAATAAATAGGCACCAGAGGAATAATGAATGAAGATAGGTGTCGAAAGTTATTATGCTACTGTTGTATTTAGCACTGATGAAATCATTACTGTAATATTTTGTCCAGTTCTGGGGTCCATGGTTCAGGAATAGTGTTGAAGAAGTTCAGAGAGGAGTCACAAGCCTGACTTGGGAACTGTTAATCATGATTCAGGGTAAAAGATTCAAAGCGCTCAATCTGCTTAGTTTATCAGCTGAGAATACTAAAGATTGATTTGGACCTAACCTCTAAGCTGTTACCATGGGGAATTATACAGATTTGATTATGGACTCTTAAATCTATCAAATACATGAAATTAGCAATATAAGGTGGTAAAATAGTAGAAAAATCTGGACAAAATCATTCTAGAAATAAAGATGCATACTTTTGCAAACTGAAGCGAGCAACTTCCTACGGTCTATGGCAGATACTTTCTTAATAGCAATCTTTAAATATTTTTCTAAAAGGTATTTTGTAGCTCAAATAAGAATTAACATAGGCAGCTCTAGCAGCTTGCTTTATACAATAGTACTTCTGGTTTTATCACCTGCAAAATTCTGAAAAGACCAGGTACAAATACTGAGCTTTGGGACCTTGCAGCTATCAAAATAGAGGCCTCAGAATGTATCTGTACAAAACCTGTAAGTCTAAGGAAAGAAAAGAGTCCTCACTGCTAGCATATTCTTCTCAGAACAAGACTTTCAGGAGATACTGCTCTATTAAACTTTTTTTAAAAAATTCCCAACCAAAATAAACCCACAAAACCAGAAAAAGTCCAAGAAACTCCAAAGAAGTTATAGGTATGGCACTGGAAGTTGCTTTACAAACATTATTAACTTGTTAAGTGTATACTGCTGTATAAAGTATTAATAAGTCCATAAGTAAAACTTGGTACTTTCATATTACTTGCCAGCAAAAAATGACAATAGACAACAATTAATGAGTCATGTCACTCAGAAATCCTGAGAAGTTAGTAGCTACTATTATTTGTGTTATATAGAGAACAAATTGAGGGACAAAGAGTGACCAAGATCAAAGAGGAATTTTGGAAAGGAAACAAAATCTTTTTGAGACCTCTTCCTGGGGTTTAACCAATTTTTATTTTTTTTTTAAACCAGGCAAGCTGTAAAGATGCTGGCAGGTGACATTCCTGTGTTCCTTGTTTTTGTGTCAGTATTGAATTAATGCTGTGTCTAGTGCAAGAAGAAAGACACACTGATGCTGAAAGTACCACCTCTTTCCAACAACACATAGAAAGTAAAGTCCTGAGCATTTACCCTGTAATTTATCCTCCCTGCACTAATGCAAAGGAGAGGTGATATTGATTTTGGTGTCTTCTCAAAATTCCAGTTAAGGGCATTTGTTTATTCTCACTTAAACTCCTTGAATTTCTCTATTGATGATACTTTTCAAAAACCTCCTTACAGAAAAAAAATCTGTACTATTACAACAGGAAAGTTTGTAGTATTAAATAAAGCAAACTGCAGAGCAAAATAATACACCTTCCACTTTACACAATTTTTGCAAAGATCCCTGCAGGAAATCAATTAATGGTGCATCAGTGATTTGAAAGGGGTACGAATAAAAATAAATTATTAAATTATATTTTTATACAAGACTTTTCTGTGCCCTCAAATCTAAAATACATTTTTGTGCCTTTTTCTAGAAAATTTAGGAGTTGCCTTCATGTTACCAAATGTCCATTCTTATGGTTATGTTATGGGTGGAAAACAAATTTAAAGATAAATGATGAAAATGACGCAACAAATTAAGCAACAATCAGCTTACTGCACTTCAAGCAGTTTTTCTTTGCAGGAAAAAACCCAAGTCCCATCTGTTACTAGCATTGAACAAAATCAACATAAAATGAACCAACAGTATTTTGGCCTTTGATCTCTTGGATGCTTTATGACATAGGTCATAAAGCACATAATTATTATTTGATATCAAGACAGCTCAAACTAACCTCATATTCCTAAGGCAGTGAGAGCCTTCATCACAAGTCAGAATCTGCTTGTGCAGAATAACTAACCTTACTGACGGAAACAAATCCCTTTCCCCTCAGTTTAATCCAGGCTTTTGAAAAGTTTTTAGTAGTTCAGAGATGGAAATCGTCATACTGAAATTCACCAGATCACAGGCACTTCCTGTTTGTTTCTGAAAGCTGTAGTTATGATTTGTAAATCACATAATCACTTAGGTTCTGGCTACTTTTAATTGTAGACTTCTTCATCCCTTTTGCTACTCTTCATCAACGGAGGTCAGCTCAAGGTGGCTCTATGCTCTGGCTGCTGAGGTCCAGGAAAATTTGTAAGGCCTTTATTTCTGACATTTCATTCCTGCCATTGATATGAAACAGCCTACATTTGATGAGCTTCCGAAAACACGGAAGAGAAAAGTACACACTTGGATTTTCTTTTCTCCAATAGGCTGTATTGAATAAGACTGGGCTTTGGTTTTTTACCTTCTTGAACGGAAAATTTCCAGGAATATCAGTGCTTCCTTTTTTTCTTTTAAACATTTTAAAAGTTTTTACTGTAAATTGCCCAGCAGGAATGATGGGCACATCATGATTAAAACACCTTATTTTTATGTATACAGCAGACAATCATTTGCAGCAGGCACTGTACATATATATTGTGAAAAACAGGCACACAATAGAAGTTCCTTCACAAAAGAAATGTACTTTTCCAAAAGAGTGATGTACCTGAAATATCATGTAACAAAAATATAGCAGCTAGACTAAGAACGTCAGAACCAGGTCACATAGAACCATGACCAATAATTCAGCATTTCGAGTACAAGAAAAAGAAAAGAAGACAATACATAAGCTTCATAATGAAAAACATAACAGAATAAACAGAGAAAATTCTTTTACTGGCAACAGTTGGAGCTGAAGGGCAGCTCAAAGGGAGATGGGCTGGGTTTTGTGCACGCCCTCACAGGATTATGTAGCTCACAGAATGGTCTGTGTTTGAAAAAGTTATGTATTACTGCTGCCCAGGCAGATGGCAGGTCCTGTTTTCAGGCAGCCCTTGCACTGGTTTCCCCACCACTGAAATGAAAAATTAACAATAAACACAAATTTGAGAATCAGGAGTTTTTTTCTAGTAGCATGCCACTTTTACTCTGAGCAGTGTCTTCATGTTAGATTTAACCTCTGTTACTATCCAATGTGGCCAAACACTTCCTGGCTGCACTCCACTTTTTGCTCTATTTATCACCATGCCTTAATGGTGCAGCATTATTTTTTCTTTGCTTTTTAAATTTTGGACTTACAATAATAAAGATGACTGTTCAGATTTCTGAGTACTTAGCCAGAATTTTATAGACGACATTGTATTAGATACTCCCACAATGAGCACAATCAGCTCCATGGCCTTGTGTCCAGCTGGATGCTACAAACTAGGCCTGGACTCAAGGGAGCATGTAAGCTGTGCAGAGTGAGCTCCCACACGGACCAGAGCCTTGAGCTAACAGGGCAGCACAGGTGTACCCAGAAGCTGAGGTGCTGTGCAGACAGGGCCACACTGAAACAACCCTTCTGTTTTCTGCAAATTCTACATTTGTCACTGCCTTGGCATTTACAAGAGATTCTCAGGATCTGAGGAAGGCTTCTATTGCCCTTTTGTTCTGCATACATGCACAGGAGATAGGGACAGACCCATCTAATTCACAAAAATCCAGGCTACAAGGCACTGACTGTGAATCATACATCTAATAACTTATCTAGTGCATGGCAAATAAAGTCCTACAAAAGTGACCAAGCACAGTTCACCATTTTCATAACCGAGACAGCAAAAAGTTAGGTGATTTTCTGTAATATTGAAAGCTTAGTTCCACTGATTTAGACAGATAATTCTGGCACTGGGGTCATCATCACTACTTCATGACTCAGTGTTCCTTCTTCATAACAAAGAAAGGGAAAGACAATGTAGAGTATGGCAGAGGATCAGGTATGAATCTCATGCAGAGCTACAAAATTATTAATGAAATTACATAATTGGATATATATATTTCATTATGTAATGAAATTATATGGACAAGCTATGCAAATTATGGTATATTATAAAGTTTATTATAACCAGAAGGAATGAAAAAAAAAAAAGACAAGATTTCTGAAAAAAATCTACCATCATTATTACCTAGACAAGACAGCTCCCTTTTAAACAAAGTCCACCTTTGGCATATTAGTATAAATTAGGGTGAAAGTCCCTGAAAATATTAGACATATTATTAAAATCTGCTGCAAAACACAGTAAAATATGACTTAGAAGTAGAGTCACGGGAGAATGTAGCAATAACAGTTCTTTCATATGTATTACATATTCTGAGCAGGCTAACATTTATTGTTGCAACTTCTTGAGTTCCCACAAATCTTCAAGGGGTGTTTGAAAGTTCTTTATTCTGCTATGCAAGCTATCATAGAAAAGAAAAATAATAAGGAGAAACATGTATGCAGTCTGTATTTGAGTCTGGGTAATGGTAGATCCCAATGTTGAGCGTGATGCACGAGAAGCACATGGCTTCATGCCAGATTTATGGTCTCTTGGAATTGAGGTTGACCCGAACATCAAGTTAAAATAACTTGTCCTTTATGTAAGTTGCATTTGGTCTAGCTACAAAGTAAAAATGAAACCAAGGGAAGCACTGCTTTCTGAACAAAATATGTTGGACTCATCTTTATCTATCTCCTCAATAAACACTCTTTTTTTTTGTAAGCTAGGTTGTAAACATTCGAGAATGTTAGATGACCTCAGGCTTCTCTAAAGAGATAAATCCTGGGGTAGGCAGTGTATCATGATTAGAATAAGTAATCACCTGAAAGACCAATGTAAAGTCCATAGAAATCAAAAGAAATCTATTGACTTCAGGGAATTTTAGATCAGATCCTGGAAGAACTTGGGGGTATAACTCCTCTCGCACATCACTTCATTCATCTGCTCAGCAACTACAACTACCTACACATTTTGTGACAAGTGAGAGTCTGTCAAGTAACTCCCACAGCATTTTCCCCTTTCATCCTGTAAACTCCTTCATTTGTGATAAGCCTCTGTGTCCTGGCATCTATGCACCAGCTGAAGGGAGGAACCTGTTTGTAAACCAGATGCTTTGACATAGCTGGAACTGGGAAGGGAGGCAGCAGTACTTGGCAAACAAACTTGTAATAAGTGCACTTTGCTTGAAATGTTTATAATTTGTTCTTGGAAAATATGCTGAGAAGATGGTCACTAGACATCCTGCTCAACTTTGAAGTTCAAGTTTGAGAGTGGGAATCCTGAATACCTCCCAATGAACATTTGAAAAAAAAAAATCAACGTGGTGCTCTATAAAGCAAAAAATGTGCTTGAGGAGAGAGGCAGGGAATGCTAAGTCCCATTGTCATGCCATCTGCAGAGAAATTACCAAGGCCCATAGAAAGGCAACTTCATTTATGAAGCAACAGGTTCATTTGAAGCCCTCCTAATTTGCTGGTAGATCTTTTATAGGAAGCACACAGGTATTACCAAACAGCCCTTCCAATCCATGTGATTACTTTCAAGCTAGCAACACACTCAAAAATTAGGCAAATTTGTAAGCAGAAAAGGAGTCTCATTTTCTCCCTCCTGCTCTCTTAAAATTAGACATACAAAGGAGTTACTTTGCTCAGCTGAGATGTATGTGATGCCTACTTATGATCCACAAAATGCCATCACCAAGGAAAGATCATCAGCTGGAGGTCCTCCAGGAGACAGTCTGATCAAGGAGGAAAAAATCTCAGGTGCTCAAACTGTGAAGACTAATCTGAAGGTTTCTTCCCTTTGGCAGTCTCATCGTTCTGTGGGCAGAGAAGAACTGCAGGTATGGAGGGTAATCTGAACAATTTTCTGAAATCAGGCTCAGCAGACTTACTGACATTTAGAATTGGGCTAAATAAAAAGTGGGAAAGGCATGGTACTTTTATAGCTTATATCTTTATGAACAAAGAAATTCAGTTCAGTGTAGGTCTCAAGCTGGCAGGGGACGCTACCACATGAAGGAGAGTTGAGGGAAGTTCAAAACCCTCAGGAATATTATATCCAGTTCACCTGCTATCAACTTCATCTCTTTTCCCTCTGTACCTACCTTTCCTGCTTCACACTCTTTTAATGGGAGAAGTCCTCTCTTTCCTGTAAGTCCGTAACAATCAGTGTGAACCAGAAGGGACACAGAGACATGGAGCTTGTAGAGCACGTGGCTATCCAGACAGGAGATACCTCCTCAACCAGAAAGGTGGTTGGTTGTGCAGGGATCTGTCTTTGAAGATGCTGTGAAGCTCTGGAGGCAGGTGGAAGGCAGGAACCTGGCACGAGCAAAGTAAGTTCGCTGAGGCTGACTTGTTGGGCAAAGTAATAAAGGAGTCCAGAGGGCCTCGCTCGGAAGGAAAGTGGCAGGATTTTGGGTAGGGCAAGGTTGGAAGGCTGGACTGACTGAGGCATGTTAGCTGGACCTTTAAATGAAGTTTCATCAAGGAGAAACAGACTCTTGTACTCCAGGCACAGTCAGGGTGGCTGAAGGTTGGAGACCTAAAATCCCACAGAAAAGGCAAAGAGCTGAACTGAAGTGACTCAGGAACCACTGCCTTAGAGTCTAAGTCAAAAGATAGATAAGATTCAAAGAGCCAAGGAAAGGGATACCTAGGGATTAACAGCTGCATAAAAAGCAAAATAATATCACAAAAGAAAATCTGTTAAATTAAGCATGTGCCTAGTTTCAGTAATACCTAGTGGGACCACACAAGTAAAAATAAATACACAAGATAGAAACCTAAAATAGGAAATGGAGCATAAAACTGGGAAGAATGAATGCAGAATAGAAAGGGCTGAGGAAAACAAAAGTGGAGAGAGAAAAGAGAAGAGAAAACATAATTTTTAAAGGAAGCAAATTAGATGCAGGAAAAAAAGACACTTTATTGATTATTTTCTGTTGCTGGTTTAAATATACAAAAACACATTTAATACTGATAATGTGTTTAAAGGCTCAATTTAGAATATATTAAAGGAAGTATACCCAGCTTCCTTGGATTAGTAAGCCAGCAAGATTTGCATTTAAAATAAGTGTCCAGATCGTGCACCCTCTCAGGCAGGGTTAAACCAACCCAGAAAAAATGGCAGGGTCAGGGCCAAGGCAGCTGCCTGCACGCCTGTTATGCCTGTCATTGTTTGTTTTGCCTTTCTAGACTTGTAAACCCTTCAGGCCTGGAGCACTCCCCATGGGGCCTGGCCAACCTCCACTGCCTTTGGTGGTCACCGAGAAGGCTTTGTTTGTCCAGCGTTTGGCTCAGGGGAGTCAGGGCCTGGCTGAGGCTTGTAAGTTAGAGATGTAATAGCAGCAAAATACTATATACAGCCACTGAGACATGGCTGTGCTTGAATGTTTTTTCTGATACTGGGACCCTGCGCAGCCATGACGTTGCTTCCATGTAGAGCAAGACAGTTTCGGGTTCTTTGACACCATTATGATTGCTGTGACTGCAATTTCACTCGGGACGGGTGAAAAGACAGTTTAAAATCTGCTTTTAAAAGCACATATGCTTATTTTATCTCAGTTTTGGTGACAGGAGCTCTGCTGGCACTGGCACCATAGAGCAGCACTCAGAGGAGGAAAGTGTCCGGTGACTTTTGGTGGACGCAGATGACCTGCTGTCCTGTTTCCACGTGCCAAGAACAACTATCCCAAGGGCACAGAAGAGCTATAAAAGGTGCTAGAGAAACTCTGCCAACACCCACACCCGCACCCTGGCGCTGGTGAACACTCCATTCACACCTGACGGAAGGAGCAGTGAACGCGCCTCGCCCGCGGCACCCTTCAGACTGCTCTTCCCTTCGCTCAATGACCTGCTGACGGGTTAGGGTGGAGCGGGGGTGCGACCCGCGACCGCCGAGCCCCCAGCGTTCGGCCGGGCCCTCAGCGCTCGGCCGGGCTCTCAGCGCTCCGCCGGGCNTCTGGTGCCCCCGCGTGGCCGGCGGCGGAGCAGGGCGGCAGGAGGGCGAGAGCCGCCCCGGCCCGCGCCCTTCCGCGGGTCATTGCTCCGCACCCTGTCAGCGCAGCGCGGGGGTGTGCCCGGGTTGGGCCTGTGCGCGGCGTACGGGGAAACGTTAACAGAAGGATTCTTATTGGGTTTTTTTGTTTGTTTTGGTTTGGGTTTGAGTTGTTGCTGTTGTCTGTTTTGTGCGGACTAGCACAGAGCTCGCAGGGGCGGGCTCGGAGCGGTACCGCAGTTGCGGTCCCCGCGCAGCCCCTGCGAATGCGCCGCTCCCTGCGCAGGTGATCCCCGGACAGAGGAGCTGTTTCAGGTGGAGGAGGTTCGGGGCAGCCCGTGGTGCCTGGAGTGCAGCAGGCCGAACTCAGCTTCTTTGTCTACTCTTCGTTTGTTTGGTTTGTTTATTTTTTTTTCCAAACTCTATTCTCAGGACGTATCTTTTAGAGTCATTGGGTGCAAAATTTCTTTTAACGTTGTGCCAGAGATCAGGAATTGTTTCTAAAATGTTACAAATCTAGAGAATAAAACTCAAGGAATATTTTTGCTACTGGAATTGGAAGAGTCTTGATGTGAATCAGGTCTGTGCCACCTTATTGGGTGTTTCATCTAGAAGCCTTGGACAATAACGTGGTGTACTTTGGGCAGTTTCTCTCCATTCTCTTTATTGAAGTAAACAGTGGCTGAATAAAGTCTATCAGAGAAACTAGGAGTAAGCACAATGCTTGATGGAAGGGTGACCCCTTATTTTATGATGCATCTGCAAAAAGAGTAGTAAAATCTTTTCATAGTGCAGCCATTTACCTATTTGGCCCAGCTTTTTCCCTTCCTTTGGGGCAATTACCATGTGAGGAGCAGGATCAAACCCCTCTTCTCAGTTAGGGCATGCAGAAAATCCTGTGGACAGCTGGTTAAAGGCCCAGAGGGCCCAGAATACCCTCCATTGCAGACTCTATTCTTGGACCTTTAGAGTTGAAACCTAAAGTCTGAGTTGCTACCACTGGAAGTATATTTCAAGTGTTACTCCCTGTGTGCAAATATGTGTAATGTTAAGTGTAATTCAAGGTTGCCTTTACTGGATTTTTTTAGACTTTTTTTCTTTTTTCTTTTTTTTTATTGTAATTTTTTGACTTCTAAGTTATACTTAGTGGCTATGCTCTAAATTTATGCTCTGAATTTAAGAAAGCACACTGCAATGCTAGAACCAACAGTACAAAGTTGAGCATTTGGACAATGCTCTCAGGCATTTGGTGTGATTCTTGGGGTGTCCAGCATGGGGGCAGGAGTTGGATTCAATCTTGATGTATCCCTTCCCACTCATTATGTTCTATGTTTCTATGAAAGTAAAACTTGCTGTGAGTTAAGTGATGGATTTCCTCTGCGCCCAGGAAATTCTGATCCCATTGAAGGCAATGGCAGAAATTCTAGTGTTTTTGAGAGTGCAAAAATTTCCTGCTATCCTTTCTTTATATAAAATTGCTCAGAGAGAGTGACAAACATTGCAGAGTTTTAGAGCTGTTCTTGAAAATAAATTGTTCAGAAATCCACAGGTATTTTATGTGGTCCTGTGTATTATTTCAACTAATGAATCAGCTTTGGGACTGCAGAAAAAGGCTTTATATGCTTGATCCTAAGGTTAAAGTTAATGTATATTAGTATAAAGGCCATATACTATCTAATCCATATATAGGTCTAGTTTGTGAACAAAGCCACTTTTTCACAGCAATGGAAAAATGCATGAGAAATTTCATATTGAAAAACATTGAAACATTGCAAGCCAAGAGAGAAAGAAGCAATACCATGTATTGCCTCCAAGTGGAAGACTAGGAGCTGTCACATTCTGGAATTTAGTGATGACCCATCTTGTGTATCTGAACATCTGCACACTACTTAGAGCTGGCATTAGCTGAGTCACTTGCTACTTTCAGTTATAACTCCCTCACAGAGAAGGTATATTAGAAAAATCAATGGAGAAATCAATACATTTTACCCAAGTTATCAGATGTGCTCCGGATGCTTAAGTTGCTAAATAGTATTTGATTCAAATAAAACGGATCTCACATCCTTTCTATTAAACTGAGAGTTGGCATATATTTCTCTCCCCTCCCTTTGCCATTCCCAGTTGAGAAACATTTGCACTCTGGCACCAATTTATGTGGAATTTCAATGTGGTTTTGAAATAAAATTGATTAGCATTTTCCTTTCTGAAAAACTGTCTTAACCTCACCCCAACAATTATGGGAAATTAGTTTGTATAAAAAATACTTTTAGTTTATTTCCCAAATAAAGTAATAATGCAGCATAATGAGGGGTTGCGCAAGGGATCTCTAGGAGTACTTGGAAAAAGCAACAGTCAGTGAAGTGGAAAAATGAGGGAACAAAGACTGGATTTCACAGCAAACTGTTTCCATTGGATTTCATCTCTAGATATTACATTGGTATTTTATGTGCATACAAATTATGTTCCATGGGAACACTGTGGGGTAAATTAACAGTGCATTGCACATGGATTTAGGCATGCAAATGACAAAAATGAGAGAAAAGTATGAAGAAATTGTGTCTTTAAACCACCATGTTCCTAACTCATTGACAAACAGGAACATCAGGAAAGAATTTTAGGACATACTACATTTTGCAGGAAGACCCATAGCTTTTGGTAAAGGTGCTGGTAATGTTCTTATTTTTGGTAATGCCCTTATTCTTTAATTCTCTTACAACAGCATTAACCTTTAGTGTAAGACTGATATGCTTTTTTTTTTTATTTGGCAAACTAATTTTTATGGTAGATACATGAAAAAAGCTAAATCCAGGGACTGCATGGTTTCATGGTGATAATGGGACAAAGTGCCTCTCATATAGGTTAGCATCACACCCTGGCACCCTGACAGTGAACTTCCAGTGAAATGGGAATTGCAGTTATTTCCAAAGCTTCATAACCATGTCACCAAAGAAACCCACCATTACGATTTGCAATGAGGACAGCCCTTACTGACAGTTCTAAGCAAGTGATGAGTTTGAAGGAATGGAAGCGCTGACACTATGAAAATCTGGGGAAAGGATGAGGTTATACTGTATGGGCAGTTCCCCCATGCAGTATGAATTGCATTTGTTTAAACATACTTGCAAGAGACCTGGAAAAGGACTATTTACAAGGGCATGTAGTGACAGGACCTTTAAACTGAAAGAAGGTAGGTTTAGATTGGATATTAGGAAGAATTTCTTTACTATGAGTGTGGTGAGACGCTGGAACAGGTTGCCTCAAGAAGTTGTGAATTCCCCATCCCTAGAAGCATTCAAGACCAGGTTGGATGGGGCTTTGAGCAACCTGGTCTAGTGAAAGGTATACCCTCCCCTGACAGGAATGGTGGAACTAAATGATCTTTAAGATTCCTTCCAAATCACATAGTTCTACGATTCTGTAAGGTACTTGCAGAGTAAGCTGTTAGTTAGACCGTATCTTGTTTCAGACACAGTCAGTGCACAAAAGGATTTCATCTTCCATCTCAGTCTGTTGTGACAGTCTTGTGTCACTTGCCTCTATGAAGAAGACTGATATAAGACACAACTTGGGATAGCAGTAAGCTACTAATTCACTAGACCCAACCAGAACCTCAGAAAGATTGACCTAGCATCCCCCCTTCAGACCCATTGCCAACCAACCTTCTGCCTCTGAAAATATCTCATTTTGAGCTGAGTATCACTGCTGAGAGGACTGAAAAGCATGATTGCACATGCTTTAATTAAAGGTCACAGGTCTGACAGGCTGTGACGTTATCTAATATATAGCTTTTCCCTTACAGTTGCAGATCACCATTTTGTGAGGCTGTACATTTTCTGAGTTCTGAGCACTGCTCCCAGTTCACTGACTCACACCATTGATGTGACGGATCCAAAGTAGTGATGAAACTTTGTGAGAATACAGTAGCTCAGCTCCTGCTTGTGCCAGGTCACTGCCACTCTTCTTTTTTTACATTTCCTCCTGACTGAACCAGGTTTTTGAGAGGCAGCTGGAGTCTATGATAAGCCAAAGTGAGCAATCTGTCTTATTCAGGAACAAACAGACTTTATGCCAGAGCCTATTCCTCTTCACCCCATTGTCTGTCTTTTCCCCATTGAACAAGTGGTCCAGTCTCTTCCACGTGCTCAGTATGGTGGCTTCATCTGTATAAAACCTTGTTTTTCAGAAGTCCTGTTGGTTCCCACAATTCTCCTTACACTGGTGTGAGAACTGCAAAATATTAAAAAACAGCAAACAGTAGAAGCTTGTGGAGCCTTCCAAATCCAAGTCCAAAGTAAAGACAATTCTCAAAGTTAGCAATTCAAAGGACACAGAAGAAAGAGGAAGGGCTCTTCCCCTTCTCAGGGCCTCTTTCTGGGCAGGTAGCTGCCAGAGAAAGGATGCGAGACTGGAGTCCTGCCATGGCACAGGAAAATGCCACAAGAGGCCAGAAAGATGCTAAGTCAGATGATGAGATAAAATATAGGAAAACTTCAGGGAGGAATATGTACCCACATGCTACTGTTGTCTTCTGCATCTCTTCACTTCAGCATCCCTGGAAAGTCGCATTAACCTTGACCCTCACTGGCTCCCATTCTGCAAATTTGGGAGCATTTCTTTTGTTATCAGCTTTTAGTACACGTGCTGTTCTTATTTCTCTTTCCCTCGTAACATGTGTCCTTTTGACTCCTCCAATCAATCAGCGTCATTTGATGCTATTAAAAGATTCTGACCTGATCTGAAATACCTCTAAGAGGCTGGGATAATAAACAACTGTTAGAGGATCTGCACTGAACCAGGGCTAACACATTTTGAATTTTTCTTTTTTTCAAAAATATGGTGTTGGCACTTTTAGGAATATGGAGATGGTTTGTTTCACTTGTCAAATGAAATATTTTTCAAAAAGCCAGGTGTATTGAATGTGTTGGATAAATTTCTGCCACTTAGTTAAGAAAATAGACAGTTCAACATAGCAGGTACAGAAAACCTTGCCTTTAGTCTGTCTCTCTTGTAAGTCACGGAACATAAAAATTCATAAAAGTGTATTTGAAGCTATTGTCTTCACTCATGTAGCCACAGAGGGTCATATTTTGTGTCAATACTGGCTTGCACTCTTCAGTAAATCCTGGGCATCATTATTTTGCAATAGGTGTACATAGGTACTTTGCCTGGAAGAGTCAGTCACTAATGTGGAAAAGTCTTTGGTACTTTGTTAAGATACTACAAAGAAGTTTACCGTTCTGCAGACAAAAAGGTAGTTTTGTTTTCAGAGTAGTTGCTGTAATAGTTTTCTGGGAAAAAGTTACTTTTAAAAAAATGCTACTTTCCAGTAGAATTAAAATTTTGTTGCTTCTTTCAGTATTTGTCTTTTGTAGGTTACGATTTAAATCACAGCATAAATTCACAGTTACATCCACTGGCCATGCTAGGCCATATTTCTTCCTTGTTCTTTCAAGTCACTGTATTCTGTTGAAGTACAGATAGAAAAATTAGCTGTTCCAGTCGCTTTTCATGTGCATACATCAAACTGCCATTCTAGGAAACAATTCACTGGCATATTGGATGCTGGAAACTTGTCTTTGCTTTTGTTTCCTAATAGATTACTTTATTAATTCCAAAGGTTTAGCAAGCACCTTGGTTTTTTTCCAACAGAGTTTAATTCATTTATTCTTGTTCTGTATGAATAGATGTCTTCTGGTCACTGAAACATAGGACTTTGCTTTCACATTCATTCCCCATACTAATTATTTGAAATGTTTGATACCCCAAATGTACAAACTGTCATTGGTCTCTGTGGAGTTTGTCAGATTGCACATTGGTGTTGGATTTTAAAAAAGCATTTGGGCGTGTTCTGAGTCTGTAAAACAATGTATTTATTCACTGTTACACATTGCACCTGTTTTCTACTGCCTTTCACAGTAATTTACATTGGCATGGAAGTTATAGCTGATTTGCATAAGTTAAGAATCAGGCTATTAAGGAAAAAAATAAACCAAAATATGTATTTGACAAATAAAATTCCAGTTTGCATTCTCAGGGTTATCATGACCAAAGTGGGTTTTTTGGTGCCTTTTTATTTTAAATTTTCTGTTGTTTAGATTCTTTTCTTAACGACCTACAGTGCTACTAACACTCAAACATTCAGAAGTCAGGTGCCTAGAAGACCAAAAGATTGTCCTAAATGCTGTCCATTTTGACTATATTCTGAAACAAAGAGGGAAGAAAATTGGAGAAAGGAGGAGTGAGAGTCTTTGTGAGTGTGTTTATGAAACCCATTTGAGAGGCAGAGGAAGATCTCTTATCTCGCCCCTGACCTACCATGTATTTGGAGTGAATAGAAAAGGATGTGCTGCGGCAGGGACCGCATTTTCAGACATCCCTCCTTGCAGGAAGTTGCCGTTTGCTGCTGGGCTGTAGGAGCATACACCATCCAGTTTAGCTTTTACTGACTGTGTGTTCCAAAGCTTTGCAGAGGGAACAGCTTCTGCAGGGAGATCAGCCTGCCTGGCACCACCTGTTGGGTGGTGCATCTTCCCCTAAACTGAGGTTTGAATCTTTTGGATATAATAGGAATTCAGTTAAATGCATTGAAATTGGTGGAAAACATGTTTTGATTTTTAGTTTAAATATGTACACACCAAAAAATAGCACTATGTTTTTCAACTTACCTTAAGGTACAACAGGTTTACCAAAGTCTTTATGTCTCTATGCTTGTGATGCACAGTAGTCATCAAGCTGGCTGCTGAATTATTTCGTTATAATATCATTTAACTTCAAAACTTCATATTATACAGGTCACATGCTCTGGTGATATTCAGAAGGGAATTGTCACTTTTAGACAACTAATATCAGTCATTCTTCTATCTATATTTGGATTGCAGGCTCAGGGAAGTGTGATGGCAGTTATTAACTGCTCTCAAGAAATCCACTTGCAAGATGGATTTATTTCTTGATTAATGATGGAGATTATTCAAGTATTAATTCCAGTTTTTTATATCGCAAACTTGATATCATCCTTGTTCTCTCCACCCTTAAAATTACTATGATTACTCTAATTGTTAGAAAGCTATTATTTGATTCAGATTTGCAAAGTAATTATCAGCTACTAGCACATCTGCCATTTCTCACTAAATTTTGGTATGTATTGTTGTATCTCAATTAACAAAAGATCTACTAACTGAAGCATTGCTGTATGAATTCGAGTAAGGCTTTCAAGCATGACATAAATTTTGTCCTGATTGATTCTGACTCTAACTGTGTGCTCTTTAATTTGTTGCTTTGCATTTCAGAATTGTCTGTGAACCTGGTGCTTGATGTTTTAAACAATGATTTCTTCATCTGCAGCAATCAGATGTACATCTAGAGGTTTTAACTGATGGAGTATCCTTTATGACATTATTTCTACTTCTGCTTCGTGAGTTGTATTCTCGTTACCTTTTTTCTTTGATTGTGTCACAGGCTACAGGGATTAAACAGAATTACAGTTTTTAATCTCATCTTTGAGTTAGTACTACTAAGATAATGGGGTAATTATCTGTACATATCTAGCTTTTCAGTCATGAATATGAGGAGCAGTGAAGGCAGCCAACATACCAGCTATTAATACTGGAGCATCATTGATGTGCTTTTTACACCCACTGTACTTCCTACATAGATTTTTCAAGTTGTTGCAAAGTTATACCATTTCTTCAATAGATTTTGAGCAGTCATAAATATGCACAAGTGCTTGTGTGCACACCCAAACACACACACACACATACTTCAAATGTCTGAAAACATTTCTGTATTAGGTAAACAATCTCAACAGCCTAGTATTGAGCTGCTTAAAATGTGTCTTGTACTGAAAATATGCTTAGTTCAGTTCATACGCGACATTGCTTGGTTAACACTGTAAACTCTTGAGGATTACCAAATTCAGTTGACATATGTTTTCTGTAAAAAAACTCTCCTGACCTTTTTTTAGAAACTATTATTGAGTCAAGTTTACTGTAGGTTGGGCTAAGAAATCTGTCAGCCATATAGGAAAATTAGTACAGTATGGTCTTATGATAGAAATAAAGTCAGCAAGCCTCAGTTTAACTTACTTTATGGTCTGTTGCTTCCAATGAAATTAGTTCCTTTTTTAATGGCTGTTGGTAGAATCAGAAGCTATAGCTTCTTTCTCTATTGTTCTTTCAGGAGTTAAGGTCTTATTCCTGTATATTGATACAAGCTTCATTTTGTCTGTGATGAACTGGGAATATTGGGAACCAGGGTTCTTCTCTGACAGTGTTAGCTGAGCCAGACATAAGAAGGTAACACAGTAGAGTCACAGGAAAACTTGAAGTGGGAAATTCACATTGGAACTGAAAGACAGCAAAGGAACACAGACGCGGAAAGACAGAGTAAATGCTGAAGGAGCACGAGGAAAATGAAAGGGCGAAATAATTAATGTTGATGACCAGATCCTCAGTTGTGCTGGGAAGACACAAATCACAGAGGACTCATTCATGGACATCATATCTAATGTCCTATTAAACATAGTGTAAATACAGACTAAACAAGTTTTAAAGGTCTCAGGAGAGTCTGACCTCCAGCGTTTTTCAGTCACATCATCTATGCCAACATATCACAGGGGCACAGTGGTCTATGGCTGCTATGGTGGCTTTCAAACACTTCAATAGGCTCTCCCAGGGTATCATTATCATGCTGGGATGCACCTGGTCAGCAGTTGGTATTGGCAAAAAGATTCAAAACTTGGTCTACGGTACAAAAACTGTATAGTTTTACTCATGTCTGCATGATCCATTTGGCATGACACTACCCCTAACACAGAAAGAATTAAATTCGTAAGTGATTGTCACTATTTAGTGTATAATATAGATCAGTAACATTTTTTACATTCTTTTCGTATTTTTAATATACACAGATCAGATTATACCAACCTGGGAAGATCCTAATTAAAATTACACTTCAAAGAAATTGAAAGAATTAGCTACAGGAAGGCACATTTAAATCAATCAAACATATCTGTGTCCTTTATTGATCCTGAATAATTTCTGTGTGATTGGGATATTTTCATTTTCGTAATCTCATTTCCAATTATACCAACTCTCGAAGACGCTTTGAGTGTTTCTCTTTTTTTCTTTTTTTCCCTCACGGTGTCACTACAGGCCAAACCTGGCAAATCCTTTATGCATCCATGTACATGAGCCTCAGCACACTGGATGAGGAATTTCTGTTCTGCTGCCTCCAAAGGTCGTCTTCTATAACCTGCTCAGGGAGTACAAGAAATGGATAACTGTTGGGTGAGCATAAGTCAGTGTGCATAGGTTTGAGTGGTTAGAGGGCTTGTAGGCTTCTCTTTCTACAGAGCTTTCATTTGTGCCCCTGGACAGCAGTTATTTTCAATTTGAAAGAGGACAAGTCTCAGAGTCAGAAGTCTTGCTGGGTAGCAAATGTATCAGAAATTAAACTGTATACTAACTTTCTGTGCTTAGCAGGCCCAGCTACCTTATTAAAGTTTTAGAATAAATATTTGTATAAACTGGTGAAGGTCAACTGCAAAGTCAATGTTATTATCTGGCTTAAAATTGTTACCTGTATAATGTTACTTGAATAAAAGGTTCTCATGTTCAGGCCCAGTTCTCTTACTGCCCCTCATTAAGGCATAGTTTATTTAAAGTGTTAGCAAATGTATGGTTTAAAATTTTATTTAGTGCAAAAAGAAGATGAAAGCAATTGGCAATTTTTATTTGTGAGAGCATACATGACCTCCATCCCAGCTATTTGTGTCATACACTGGCATTGCTTCTGTGGACTGCTAAAGTAGATCTGCTGTAAAAAGATGACCTTTGTCTTATTTATGGGTGTAACAGAGGATAATAGTCAAAATGCTAAAATTCTGACTTGCTGACATTTTTATCAACCCCAGTAATACATTTCAGCTGGAAAATGCTGAAGCTGTCAACATGCAGTTTTTAGATATTGTGTTCTTGTTGGGTTTTCTGTAATTCAGCATCTGTAGCTGTTGTTTGCTTCTAAGGGAGTCCCTTACACCATAAGTACTGCCTCATAAATTCCTGTACAAGCATGTAATTAATCTGTTTAATTTTCAAGAACATTTCTGTCTTCTCATTAAATGGTAATTTCCTGTATCAGAAATCTAATGTCCTCTCTAATCGGAGGATTATATTTCAAGATCAGAAAGCTGTTTATTTTTCTATGCTAAGTGTATTTGGGGGTTTAGAATTCAGGTAAAATACACAACTTTATTTTTTTCCTATTGCTTTGAAATTTTTACTTCAAGTTGTTTGCAAATTAGTACTTTGACATTTTCATTACAAAATAACATACTAACCCTACTCTTTCAGCTGAAATGGAAAAAAAACATTATTAAGATTGCAATGTCAAGCTTTCAGATGCTAGGGCAGGGGAAAAACGGCATCTTGTCTAAATAGTGTATTCATAACTTAGCCCTTACCTCAGATGAAGGCATTAAAATATTGCCTGTAGCTGTATGAAAAAATCTGGTTTTGCCATATTTCATATCCAAGGTGGACCTATTTCTATATTAATTGAAATCATGCAATGAGGAAATTATGGATATTGTTTGTTAAATAACTTCAAACTCTATTGCGGTTTACAGGAAGAAATAGTGTTTTCTATATTATGGCTGTTGCAGCTTGCCTGGGAGATATGGATTTGCCTCTTTCATCTGCTGCAGGACAAGTTAGCAAAATCGAGCTTATCAAGATGGTCACTCGTTTCCATGTTGCTTTGTGTCTTGGAAAGATTGTGAACACTCAGAGCTGAAAGCCAGGGCAATGGGAGCTCAGCTGCTGGGCTTTGAGAACAAAAGGTGCTACCCAGTGATGTCACAAACCTGATGTCCAAAGCGAATGTTTACAGTTGACCTCAGACTTTTAGGTCTGTGCATCAACATGTTCCTCATCTCTCAGGTTATTTTGAAAGTAAATTATATTATGGCTTCGAATGATAAAAGTATAATAGTGATTGGGTAATTTTGTCTTCAGAGCAGTGTTTGAACTATGCACAGTTGGAAAGCAATGGATACCCACTGAATGATTAAGACAAAATAAATAGTTTTGTTTTACTTGAAAAGAATCCTCCTCCAATGTGGTGTGCAGGTGCTGTACAAAGAAACAAAAACTTAAAACACATTAATAGAACAAAAAACATAAGAAAGCATACAGACAGCTACATGATCATAGTGGAAATACCTAAGATGGGAGTTCTCATTCTATGGTATGTGTATCACTAGTGGTATGAAAACTATTTCAGAGTGGTCTTCAAATAAAATCTTAGCATCTGAGCAGAAGAATGTCTCCTCCTTCATATGAGCTCCTATTGTTGCATTCCCACAAGAAACTGGAATGAAGATCTGGAAGTGTGCGTAGGGACTGGTACATGCCACATTTCCACCATTGACACTAATCTGTTAAAATACAATTCTTTTTCCCAAGCAAACTAAAATGGTTACTTCTGGCTTAAAGGATAACCTGGTAAGTGGTAGGTCACATTAGCTCAAGCAGAGTGTCATATTATACACTTTAATACCCTTCTCTAACTCTTATTTAGCAGGGAAGATGAAGTTAAATGGCATTGTGTCATTCAAGGAATATCCTCAGGTGTACTTCACAAGCTTTTGCCAAGTAAGCCCAGTGAGAGCAAACAGGAGCAACTTGTTTTCTTGTGTAATTTTAAAGTAATTTGCTGACAGTTAAAGAACTATGAATATTAAATTTTATCCAATAGATAAACTATAGCAGGCAGAGACTTTTCCCACCTACTACTCATCAAACCTGCCCTAACTCGTATTCCTAGCTTTCATTCTCATCTGGTTATAATCGCCTGGCATTCACGATTTGTATTCCTTAGGCTTCTCACAGCTCCTTGATCAACATGTCTGAGGTCCTTGTCCCAACTCCAGTTATCTCTGTTTCCTCTAGCTGGTCTCACCATCTGACAAGCCCATCATCCCCCCTTCCCCACCCGTGTCCAATTCTCAGGTTTTGTCCGCACACAAGGGCATTTCATGACTGAGGCACCGCAGTGACTTAATCTGAATTTTCTGTGAGAAAGTGTTTCAAAGGAAGTTCTTCTACTTTTATAATCTAGCATAGCTGGGTTTTTTCACAATAATGCTTGTTACACTTCCCCATGTGAAACTTCAAAAGTTTCTGCTACCATGAGGTTGCTATATAGATGCATACATTTTAAAAATGTATTTAAGTGAGCACTTTATAACATCATATACTCTGTGGCTATGTACATAAGTAAGACTATGTAAACTAAAAAAATAGATATAAGCCTAAGCAATAGGTGAAAATACCCGAGGAATGAAAATTTCTTAAATGGATTATAGCCAGCTAATGGGTAAACTCGTAATTAGTCATGTTGCCTTTAAGTAATCATTTAAGTAGGTTAATTAATATGTGGCCATGCATTTAAAAAGCAGATTTGAACTTAAAAACATATTTTAGATAATATTGAAATCCTGTTTCTCTTGGAATATTTATTAATCTCAACAATTATTCAAACAAGAACAGGTATACAACTTAAAGGTTAAAGATATATAAATGTACAGAGATTTTTTTGATCAATACAATGCATCAGAATTAATAGTGCCAAGTGAGTACTAGCCAATGTGTAATATGAAATGAGTAGAAGAATAATTCAGTATTGTCAGCAGTATGGGAGGTGACAAGTAGCATTTCAAAGACATTCTCAAATGATAAAGGAAAAATGTATTAATCCTTCCTATTCAATATAATGTAAAAGTAAACATATGATTGTACATGTTTGAATATATAGCTATAAATACACATACATGTGTATTAATTTGAATCTAATAGAGCAGCAGTATACAGTAATATGATTAATACAGAACAATTTAAAAATAATTTCATTAGGCAGTCAGTGTGAATGGATTTGCTTTTATGCTAATCTATGCATGGCCATTGACTAGCAGAATTATTAAAATTCATTGTTATGGTTTCCAAGCTAATACACTTAGATAATAATCATGGATAATCACTAGCTTATATAAGTAAGCAAGCTCTTCTGCTGTCTTTAAACATATACAAAAGTTCAAAACTGTGCGACATATATACTATATCTTGACAGAGTCCCAAAAGCTGCCTGTGAAGTTACTGCACTTCAAATACTTTCTAGTACTTACAGATGTGCCTGAATGCTTCACTTTGGTGCTGTTTTTGAGAAAAGAATAAAAGGGAATTAGGGAAACCTGGTTGAATATTTAGGAAAATATTCTGCTGCATAACTGAAGTGGCAGGAGATCCATAAAACCAGTCCCCAGAAGTGCTGTGTGGTTTATCAATCTGTAGTTGAGGTGAAAACTTCCCCATGATTAAATCACTGTTTACATTCCACTTTTGGTATTCATGCACAAACTGCAGTCTGTCAGCATGCAGAAGTTTCCACAGTGGATCCAGAAAATAATGCGTTTGGTAAAGCCAGTTTGGTGCTGGGCAGGAAGGATAGTGTCCCCATGGTGTGAAATAGTTCACAGCAAGGCAGTGCTCTACCTCCCTTTGGTGCCCTCGCTTTCGTGACCTTCGATGTTGCCTGAAGTCCCCGTGAACAAAGTCATTTAAGTTTGATGGGTGAATACTCCAGTAGTTTCCTTTACCATCCTCACATCTTCCCACCTTGATGAAACAATCATTTAGTGAAAGGTTATGCCTTACACTGTTCCTCCAACCTCGACCTTTGTTCCTGTAAAAAGGAAAATTATCTTCAATATATTTGTAGATAGCAGCTAAATTCAGTTTATTTGTGGGGGAAGAAAGTATCGCTTTTGCAATCAAAGCTATGTATGACAGAGGTGGTTTATCCAGGAATCTTCCTTCATTCCCAGTCGTAGGAAGACCCTTTTTGGCATGTATGTGAACGCTGGGAATTCGGGGTGTAATCCCTTGAGCCAGTTTTCCTTCTTCTTCTTCTGCTTCTTCTTCTTCTCCAACCCAACCGATGTCTAGATTTCCTTCATTGTTTTCGGAAGAGTCTTCGCTCATTATAGCAGCTTGAAACCCAGCATTTATTTTAAGCGTTCTGATATTTTACTGCAAGTAGCTGGTTGAATAATTAGTCCACTGAATACAATCAGCAGGAGAAAGGAAAGCTGGACTTTAAATGTGCTGTTCTCACATACCCAGATTTCTATTTTATACTCTGTTAAGTCAACATCCTTAACAATGAAAACTGAACTGCCTATGTTTACAAAAGTCAAGGTGCAAGTCCTAGCTGAATGAAAAAAAAAACCAAAATAATTATACTATGTTAAGTATGAAGATAAACAGAACATGACGTTAGCCTCTCACTTCATTATAATCTGAGAAAACACGCTTCAGTGTTCCCCATTGAAACATAATGATTAATGAGAAATTTATGGTGCCTAGATAGAGTTGCGAAAGGATTAGACTCTCCAGTGATATGCAGAACAAACTGAAACCCACATGTTGGTTCCTGTGTTCTACACTTAGTCAAACATGTTGTATTTAGTACAATAAACATTTGTTTTACCAGCTAATAGAAAGTACTGTGTGAAAGGAAACTACCTATCAAATTTTATAGCTGCAGTGTAGCTATTCTTGGTGAAATTGAATTAAAGCAAAAAAAAACCCCAAACACAAATTGCTCCCCTTTTTTCTTATTAACTCTCTGATAGCAACTAGCTTTCATGCTGAGTATGCAAGTGACCAGTTCTGCCAACGCAAGAAACCACTTGAGGGAGCAATTACCACTCAGAGAGTTCTGTGCTCTGTCACCCCCTAAGCATGAACTGTCACTTGAATTTTGACGTGGCCCTCAATCTCCTGAGGTCTGACACTGTTAAGGAAAAGACAGTCATCTCATCTTGGAAAAGGTTGCCTTGAGAAGTTGTGGATACTCTCTCCCCTTAAGTGTTCAAGGCCAGGTTAGACTGGGCTTTGATCACCCTGGTCTAGTGGAAGGTGTCCCTGCCTCATGACAGTGGGGTTGGAATCCCAAACCTTTCTATGATTCAATAATTCTATGATCTCACAAGATTAGTCTAAGAAGTTTATTAAATATGTTGAAATACATTCTAAAGCAAGACAAAACAACATGGTAGAAGCTTTGAAAGAGGATGTATTTTCTTCTTTTGTGTCACTTTTGATGTTCAAAATATGTATTAAAACAAATGAGGTCTGTGTTTTGAGGTATCAGCAATGGCATCAAATATTTAACTTTACGAGGCTGAAGTTGATGCTTTTGTGCAGGCTCTTTTGGGTTCTGAAAATTATCCTTGGTTTCTCCCTTCAGATGCTAGTTCTGTCAGAGAGGGACATTAGGGTATCCATTAAAATGATCCCTTTCCTCCTGATCTTGAAGTTCATATCTTGACTGATCGCCTTGATTGTGCACTTTTAAGCCTTGTCTCAGGGTTTCAAATCAACCAACCAATGTTTTAGTTGGTAGCTTGATGTTTTTAGGTTAGAAAGCCAGATTCATAATGCAATACTGTAGGTCACATGGGTTATCTAATATTTCTGTGCCAGAGTAGAATTGCCACCTGGTTGCTTGCAAGATTTAATAGAACACTTTTCCAGTAATCATTGTGAGTGGGATGTATCTGGTATTTTAACAACCTTGGCTGTTCAAAATTCCTCGTGATGACATGATGAGCTATTTAACTGTTTTTTCTTGGTCTTCAGTCTCAGCAATCACTTCTTTTGAAGGCATTCATTTGACCTGCTCTATCCCTACTAGAAATTGTCTGCCTGGAACATCCCAATGTTGCCATCATCTTTCTGTTACTGGTAGTTTTTCATAACCTTCTGATGACTAATTTACCCATTTTTTTCTCCTCCTCTCTTATTTGCAGCTGAATGGTTGCCAAGTCATAGCAGAAATTATTGAGATTATCTCTGAAATGTGTGATCTGGCACATTAGATGATTTATTACAATCATGCCATTTCTGTTGCTGCAACTTTAAACAGGTTATACCTAAAGGGGTTCCTACAATAATAATATAAAAAACTTGATTTCAATTCAGAATACTAGATTCTCTATATTAGGTTATTTCTACTGAAATTTGTGATTTTATGAAACACTGCAGTTGTAGACTGGAGAACAAATGCTGCTCACTGTGACGAGGACTGTGTGTTCCTTTCCCCAGAGCTCCAAGAAAGAAACAGAATCAACCATGTTCTGCTATTTTAGTAGTGACTTTGTAAATTGAAGGATTGTAAAGAAGGACAAGGCACAGAACCCAGATTTTCAGTGCCTACAAATGTCCAAATTAAATTAAATTAATAACAGTCTTATTACAGTTTTCAATTTTAAGGACAGGTTTTCAGAAACTGAGGAAACTGAAGTTACTAAAAGGAGCCAGTCTGAAGAATTAGAAATTTAAAGGCAGTAAATGCCCAAAAGTCAAAAGCATGAGACTTGAACTCAAATCCTAAATAAGAAGAAAAATTACATTGAAAGGGCTCCATATCTGAACAGATGAACTGTTCTTTCAGTAAGTAAAGGAAGATCCTACAGGGAATGAAAGATAAAAGGGTGAGCAAAAAACCCTACATTTGGAAGGGCTGCAAGTCCTGATCTCCAAGATCATGATTTTTGTTTTTCAGATATGCCACCAAGGAAAATATTAATCCCATACTTCTGGGTGTCTTGCTTGTTCTTTCTTTCTGCACATTATTTCTGGAGTTAGCTTTCATTCCTCTGAGTCTTATCATTAAAGATGAAAATTCCTCTCTTTGCCCAAAACAAGATTCCTTCTAAAAAAGTAAGACAAGTTCCCTGTTTTATCCTTATTCTTTGTGGGAACCCTCTTGTCACTGTCTGAAATGTCTGCAAAGCTTTTACATTAGAGGAACAACCTTCACTGGCTCAATGTCCAGTTTTATCTGAAAGCAATGACAGACAGGGAAAGCATACTGGGTATTCTTACCATGCAGACTTTTTCCAAACCAGGAAGGCAGATTCCTCTTCAAATGTCCGGACACACCTTATTAAAGCATCATTTTTGTTGCCACATTCTCTACAAAGCTGCTAAAACACTGTGTGGTTAGAAATCTGAGATTTCCCACAAAGCAGCATAAGAACGGGCTGGCTTTATCAGCCAGACTAGTTAAATAGTTTATCCTGTAAATTTGTCAATGAATGATGTATTCTTGAAAAGAAGAATGAGGATAACAGAGCATTTGGAAATTCTATTTCAGTAATTAATCTGTTCTGAATTTTCAATGTACAGGGATTGTTTTTTTCCCTCTGTCCTTAATTTAGGTTAAAGAGAGTTTTTTCAGTGTCTTAGCTTTGATTGTATGAATCCAGGCTATTCCCTTATAATAATTTTAATGTTTATTTTTCTATACATGTATTTACAAAGCCTGCAATTTTTCTGCTTGGTACTGTGAAAACAAGCACATGTTTTAAGAAGTGGTCTGGTTTCTGCCTTGGGCCACAGAGTAGACCAGTTGCAGTCATAGGACAAAGTTTTGTTAAAAAATCTGACAGTGCATACAGTCTGTAACAGAGAGCAGAAAACAATTGGGGGCAGCCTTTGTCTTCACTCAGCCTTTACTACTGATATTTAACTACAGTCATATGGAATTTAGAAAGAAAATATTACTTAAGTGTAATACTGTCTTTTTTTCCTTAGCTCTACATACTTTCAGAATTAATTGCTGTTTCGAAATACCTCTCAAAATATGCCATCAATGTTTCTTTCTGAAGTATATAACCTTTAAAATATTTCTTCTACCTCTGGTTCAGCACTTTTGACCATTCAACAGTCAGCTAGAGCAGTGTTCTCTGCAAGGAGAAAATGTATTTATGCCTTATCCTAATAGATTTATTTAATAGCAGTGCAGAAGGTAATACATCTCATACTATTTGCTGAAGAAGTGCAGTTTTCTAGGGCACTGGGGAATACTGTTAGGAAACCAAGTGGAACCAGATTTTATACTGCTCATCTTTAGTCCATGCTTAAGACATAATTGTTTTCCATTTGATGCTGAAGGTATAGCCTCTTTTCTTCTAGTTAAGGCAAAGAAAGATCAACTGTTCAGTGCTAATAGATATGACAAAAACATTTTACCATCGTTTTTGTTGCTCCATTGTGTGTTTAATTACATCCAAAACCTGCTAATTCTGTAATGTTTTTCCCTCTAATGTTTACTATGCTGTCCAATAGAGAGGCTAACCTACATAGAGCTTATTTTCTACATATTCTTAATTCTACCTCTTGTTTCCACTGTTACTTAAACAGTGTTTAAGGACACCTGGAAACTATTTGTCTTGATTCAACATTTGGTTTTGATGTGTTCAAAGGAATGAGGCTTCAGTAAAGAAGTAATTAAAGAAGTTGTCCCTTTAAAATGTTCTAAAATGACCTGCTGCTGTTATACTTTGAAAGGAAATAGTTACTCTATTGTCTGATTTAGTTATTTTAGGACACCATTTTGAAAGATGCGGAGAACAAATGATACTATTTTTCATTATACTCTTTTCACAGTCTTAATGCAATCCTTATATATACATATCTATGCTTGATTTGGTGTAACTCTATATACATTTTTGATAAAATTTGTGAACTCTTATGAAAAGTTTAACTCAATGCAAACTGTTCAGACAAGAACTAAATTAAATGGAGAACGGACATAAACCTCTTCCCCTCTGCACTGAAGAAGATGAAGCTTGTAGATAGGACGTTGTTTTCAACAAGTGTGGTCTCCCTCTGTTCCCAGTTGTGCTTGTTGGTCTCCCTCCTTATAAGCACTGGTATTTCCTTCTTTTGCAAAAGCAGAATCTTTTCCCTCTTTCATATTATTTCTTATACAACACTTTTCTGTTTCCTATTTTAAATGCCTTTACTAAGTACACACTCTTTCTCTAACTAGATAATGGCACAAGACTGAAGACTTTGTTGATCAGTGGTAGCACTTAGACTAAATTAATAAATACAACTTTTCTCACCTTTTCTTCCCATCTCCCATGTTTATTTATACCCAGGACAGAAGAAAAGAATTTGAACTGAGTGAATGGCAAGATGGATAGAGAGGTACAGAATAATATCCATTAATTAATGTCACTGACAGTACTTGATTTAAATAAAAATACTTCTTTGAATATGTCTTTGTTTTCAGAACATTCTGCAACCTATCCTTCCTTCCTAAGCAGTCCTTGTCACGGCATGATGGGACGCAGTGATTTGTTTGTTAGCTTGGGCATAATATCTAGTCTAGTAGCTGCTGAAGTCAATGGAAAGGTTCTCTCTAACTGAATTAGTGCTGGACTGTGCCAAGACAAATCACTGTTTGGTTTCAGCAAGAAAAGAAAAGTTACAACAAAAGTAATCAATAGATCAAAACCCTCTTTAACCAGTTTTTAACCTATTTTCATGCAGTCTAGAGGCAATGCAAGTTTCCATGAGTTTTCTTTTTCTGGTCTTCTCCTTCCATTTTCAACTAGAAATGAATGCATTCTCAAAGCTTGCCTTGGTCCAAGGCGCACAGTAGGTTGCCAGCCCTCCTCTTGCCCGCACTTCTAGCCTTCATGTCCCACCACAGTTAATGGGTGGTGGGAAGTTATCTTCCCATTTAAATTTGTCTGTGTAGCTTTTTGTAAGAAATATACAGAATGCAAAAGGGGAAACAGTTTTTCACAGAAACAGGTGTAACCAATAAGTTAACAGTGTCATAAATAAATTCTCCTTGTTTGCGTAGTTACTACAGTAATATTTTCTTAGATTATGTTGACAGAAGAAATTGACTTCCCATTAGAGTAAGAAGTTCCAAACTGTGCCTAATTCACACAGTACAAAGTCAAAATGTGCATGTAGCAAATCAGCTTGAGCTCTGTGCAGAGCCATAAGTGGGAGGAGGTAGACATGGTGCTTCTGGGATCCTGCTGAGAAAGACTTCGGGCTCTTCTGTGGGAGACATTCTGGAAACCTCACTTCTTTCTTAGACAGTCATGAACATGACTGGATAGCACTACTATCTGTATTTAAACAAGTCTTGAATGTTTTTACAGTTGACCCTTGTTAAAAAATACAGCATTTTAAAGCACTAGCTCAAAGTCAGTAACATCCCTAGAGTGAATGAGTTATGTAGTTTATGGTAGAAAGCTATTTTTAAAATCTCTTCTGATACTCCATTGTCTCAAAGTATGATTATGGAATTAGGAATGTTTTTACAATAGCAGATGGGATGGCTATTGAAGGATTTTGATGGAGCATTGGTAGGACCTGGAGATGTTCTCATGGTTTAGGGGGGATGCTTCATCAGAAAAGATGATTCATGATAAGATGCAGTTTACCTTATTGTCTGGAAGTAGGCATACCGAGATGAGCTTTAAAGTTACCAGAGAAACCATAACAACAGGGGGAAGGATTCAAAGTGTCCCAAATGAAAAATTAGGTTTCTAACCTATGCTGAAATCTGTGATGGTGCTGCTAATGCTGTCAGTCTATGGCATGGTTAATTTCAAGATAGTCTTGCTATACATCTTAACTTGTACCATACTATGAGATTATAGTATAGGCTTACCCTTTGAGATAGGCAGGGGAAATAGGAAATGTTAAATGATATGATGGAAAAGGTGACATTTTGAGTTCAAGATCTTTGTTCTATAAAGACTGAATCTTTCCATGCGTGGAATGCCATAAAAGTGAAAGTCAAATGCTAACTGAATAAGTTGATTAAGAAGCCAGTGTTTCATATCATATCATGTGAAAATGTCCAGGACAAAGGTTGAATACCCTTTTAGAAGTGTAGTGTCTTTCTTCCTCCTGTTTGTAACTCTGTGAAACAGGTTTGTGTTTCAGAGTTGGCTGCTAAAGTTAGTTCTTTCTGTTGCTTTTCTCTCCATTTGGCTGGAAGATGCTAAATGCAATCTAGCGTTGAGGCGATTTCATAATCTAATTAATGGTGAACTCAGCCATATTTACAGTGGTACATTACAAGTTAATTTCCAGCGTACTCACCTCAATGTTTTATTGTTTTCCTGGTTCATTGAAGTTGTGGTGGCCAGTTCTTAGCTAGAAGCAGCCGGCATAGTCCTAGTATCTGGCTCACTGAGTCAACGTGGTAGAAAGTCGGGGCAGAATGTGACATTGTATTTTATATCTGAAAAAATTGTGAACATGGCCTTGAAAATATATATAGGAATATTTTATCAATATAGAAATTATTTACATGATGAAGTATGCATCCTAATCAGAGATGAATAGCTCCTCATTAGTGCAATATGGTGAATTTTTTGTGCAACATGGGTTGATCACCTTAAAATAACTCCGTGCAATTTAACTATGGAAAGAAGTCAGTTTTTAAATGCTGTTCTTCTTCTTAGCACATAGAGCCACATAAAAATAGGGAATACAATATTTGAAATGTATCGTTGAAATTGTAACGCCTAATACTGTCAGATGGAGAAAGGCCAACATAGCTCGCACACCAGAGCATCTATTAATAGACCTGACTCCCTTTTGCAATGTCAACTGTAACATTAATCCTTGTTTTAAATCATAGTATCTCAAATATCAGCTGCTGCTAGTTGTACAGTTCTCTTTCAGTTTATATCAGAGAGCCCAATGGAGTCTTTTGAAGGACCTAGTCAGGTTAACAGGGCTAACTTATTACAAGTCCCCACTGGAAGTGATTCCACTTCAGAGGACGAAGATGTTAATATTGACATTAAACTTCGTTTCTCCCCACGTCCCCGAAGACGGAATTCTTCAGCTTCAGAGGAGGAGGAGGAGGCAGAGACTCCCATCAACATCTCAAGAAAAGTTTCATTTGCTGATGCATTTGGGTTTGATCTTGTGTCTGTTAAAGAGTTCGATACCTGGGAATTTCCTAATACACGACAAGAAAATTATATAGAAGATGAAGTTTTCCCTCAGGATGAATTTTTTTTCTCCCAGCAGTTTACATTACCTGCTTCTCAAGAAGAACTTTTACAAAAAGTGCGAGAGCAGAAAGTGATGTTGGAGTCAGTCCTGCTCCTGCCTGGGATTACCTGTATGAATGGCATTATACGAGTCCTCAATGTATCCTTTGAAAAAAGGGTGTATGTTCGAATAACATTGAATAACTGGCTCAGTTATTATGACATCCTTGCAGAGTTCATGCCTAATTCTTGTGGTAGTGAAACGGATCAGTTTTGCTTCAAGATTTCTTTGGCGCCTGCTTTCCAGAAAGATGGAATAAAAGTGGAGTTCTGTATACGCTACGAGACATCAGTTGGTACCTTCTGGGCAAACAATGATGACAGAAATTACACACTGATTTGTCAAAAGAAAGCAACTGTGCCCAAGGTGGATAATAAACCCCAGAAAGAGGTTTCAGATAGGTCTCTTAAAGGCTGCTTAAAGACAACACAAAGCAGGTGAGGTTACACCTTAATTTTTGATAATTTAGAATATAGCTGGCTAATTCTGACTTTCTATGTGTGCTTACTCAAGTCAAGACTGTCCGCGTTATTTTCTTCTATTTTACTTTTTTTTCTAAATGAAAAATTACGTGAGACTTGTTTCAGTAAAGTGTTTGTATATATCAGCCAGAGGTTTTCTGCAGACAAATTAGTTGGAATCATGATTTTATGCATGCCATTCATTTGAAAAGTAGTATGAGGGTCTATGAACCCTCTATGGGCTGTGTACCAATTCCGATCTCTGTAGGATATAAACTGAGCTGATGTCAGTGGGATCTTTGTCTCTAATCAGACTATAAAGTTGTCTCCCTCTATGTCATACTGAAGAGGAATGCATATGTGTGCATATGATATGCATACATATCATGCATGTATGATAGGTATGATATGTGTATACATACATAGATGTGTATGTATGTATACATTTATGTGTATATTTTTTCATATAGACACATATACACATGTACATTTAAAATATTTAAACCAAAGTGGTCAGAATCTTGTTTACATTAGGATCTGCTACACATTTCTGTCAAACATTTAACAAGCATCCACTTTCAAGACCCTCTTTAGTGGCAGAAAAATGTACAGAGACCTTACAGCAAATGCAAAAATGAGCTGAAAGTATCTTTGGAATATTGTTTCAGTGGTCACCAAGGCTTCTGAAAGACAGTTCTGGCAGATTGTAATCCAGGACTAATTTTATGCTACAGGGACTTCATTGACTTCACAAGAGTCACAGCTTTCGCCAGTGTAAATGAGGTCAGCATCAGGATCTTTTGTTTCAAAAGAACTAAGATGCCAACTTCCATTGCTCACTTGTTTTTCAAAGTGTCTTTGTACATGTTGCCCCTTTGAGTGAGGAGGAACACCCTGCAGACATCAGCAAAAGTACCTCATTATTCTCCTTCAGACCCTCATTAAAACTCCTTTGCTTTGATATCTCGAAAAAAGCACGAGAAAAACAAACCCCCCAAACCTGGCAGAGTGAGGCTGCTGATATGCTGTTACTCCTTCATCTCATGTTGAGCAGTGCTGCCCATTTACCAGCTCTCCTCCACCAGCCCATCTCTCTCTCTTTCCTCTTGCTTTTAGTTTGGATGATAAACTCTGCAGCATTTATATGTGCTATGCTGGGTGGTTATTGAACATTTAGCGAAGTAGGGGGTGTCCTCGACCATAACTATCTTGTCCTTGGAGTTGCAGCATTGCAGATAGATAGAAGTAAAAGCAATTTTATCAATGATTCTCACAATAAAGTGACAGGTGGGGAATATTTTTATCCATACGCATGAGTTGGACATCTTAAATTAAAGATTTCTTTGTAGCAATCTGAATAGAAGGATAATTTAAAAGGACACTAATTTAGGCCTCTGTTTCAAATTTAGAAACATTTTTAATTTTTTTTTAACTCTTAGTTCTGAGATATTTATACTTTCTCTTAAAATGTGCAATTTACCTCTGCAGTTGAAAAAATAAGATATGAAAGGATCATGTCTTTTAAGCAGAGAGTCTGATCCACTCTAGGGCATACTTGTGTGGCTCATTAAATGTCATTAGCAAGGATTAGTTGCGTTAGTTAAGTGAAAAGAATAATATGCACTTTCAGAGGAAGTTACTGGGGAAACGCAATAATATGACTATATTGAGTTACCCTTAAGAACATCATCCAGGACAAAGTTGTGTGAATGAGGGCAATAGGCTGATTTCTGACACCATTATTAAGAAATAAATTTAGAAATTGACTTAACCCTCAGAAGTTGCACTTGAAAAAAAAATTATATTAAAAAGCAAAACTGCATCAAATAATTAATGCTGAAAACTGTCTATATTTGGATATTCGAACCACATCACTTTAAAGTCTTCCTCTTCATTTCATGTTTCATTTGCTTTTGCTTCCATGTCTAGGTATGAACAAATATTCTTCTCCTAAAGTTTCATAAAGTATTTGGTTCCAGCTGTATTTTAACAACCTAAAATTATTTCCTCATAAACTTTAACAATTTTTGTCATTTTCAAAACTCTTCAAAGGATGCACAGGGACCAAATACAGTTTGGGAAAATAATGTTTAAATTAATTAATTTACACTTTGGTCTTTATGAAAGTGATTAACTTGTACTAACTAATCATAGTTATAAATATACTTCAGGAAAAAAATTGACTCCTAAAATTTTAAGAGTGTCACTGGAAATGAAAAAGCTTCTACCAATAAACAGGCCCAATTCCTATCTCATTTATATAAATATATATATTTAAAAATATATTTTTATATTTATATATAAGTCAGAAAAAATTAAATTAGTTGTATCAGCTCCACTCTTTTTTTTTGACGCTCATGCTTTTGGGATATAGATAATGATTCTGAATGTGAATTTTTCCCAGTCCTCAGATTTGGGCCACAGAATTGTATTGTGGACACCACGTCCTGCACTGGTCTGACCAGACAGGAGCTGGTTGGGTGTTGTGTGAGGCAGGCTCCTGCAGATCATGCTGAAAGGTGCAGTGATAAAGTTATGGAAGCCACATCCCTGTCACTGGGGATGCTATGTCGCATTTCTGTGCTTGGCCTTGGTCTGCAATCTGTCAAGAGCAAAAGCGACAGCACCAGGAATATGGCTGATAAGCATGGGAATTGTTTTACAAAAGGGTATTGTGTATTTGGACTCCTGTGCTCCAACAAGGAAGGGGAAGGCTAGTATTTTTGTCATAACTGTTAGAGTTATGCCCCCTCAGCTCTCTGAGCCCACAAATACATCACTCTGAACTGATCCAGAAGTGTATCACTGTGATCCAGCTGATATTGATCCTATGGTTTTTTTGTAATTGCTAGACTGTACCTTTTTTTGTGTTACAGTGCATCAATTCACTTCCCTCCATGATGCCACTTTAAAACACAGCACAGAGTAGGGCAATGGCTCTTACAAGAGCTGCTCTATGTACAATGCATAATGAGAAAGAAGAGGTTAAAACCCCTGTGTCTGTGGGCTGCCAATGCCAAATTTGACAGCACAAATACTAAATGGTCTCTAAGCAATTGTCAGTGAGAAAATTTCTTCTGTGCACGAGTACTTTTCCTTCTTCAGTGGGTGATCTTCTCCTTTCTGATGGGAGGCAAAGGAAGTAAGTTGCTGAAGACACAGCTTGGCAGGACTGCACTGTTTCAGCTCCTCTTGGCCTTTCCCACAAGCTCATGATGTGCTTAAAAAAAAATCAAAGGCTTCCGACAAAGATGTTTGGAAATAATCTCTCATGCACTTTGCTATGAGAAACAACTGTATCATTCCCAGCTGGTCCATTTAAAATACGGCATTTAAATTATTTTCCCTTTTAATCCTTGTTCTTTTGATTGTGTGTCGCCACAATCAGGAAGGGAAAAGAAGAGCAGGAAAGGTGCTCAAACACACATCTTCTTTGCGTACCTCTATTTAATCTCAAGGTTGTTTTTGGCATTTTAAGTCATGAGTTATGTCTTGATCAGCATACAGATACGGGATTTGACTAAAGTTTATTGCTATTAATAGGCAGTGACTGCAGTCACTGTTTTTACCAGGAAAACAGCTGCTAGAGAAGCTATCCATTCACAGGGAGCCAGCTAAGAGGAACACTCCTCTCTCTGTGCTTGATTTGACTTAGTATTCCCAGACCTTCTCTTATCTCCTGGTGATTGCCAGTCTTTCTCAGTTGTAGAATTAGGTAGGACTGGCACCAAAATAAGACTTTTGCACGTACTTGAGGACCATGATTATCAGGGACACAGGATAATTATTTAAGGTGCTCTAAAATATATTATTCAGACAAGTGGGATAAAAGCAAGCAGTGGAACTGAGTTTGAGTATTAGGAATGCTTCTTAATAGCAACTCTAGAATTATCTTTTGAGGAAATTGCTGCAGTCTTACTCTCCAAAGTAATTTAAAATAAGATAAGATAAACCATTTGAAAAATATTCTATAGGGAACAATCCTACTTGGACAGAAACTACGTTCAATGTTTTTTTTTTTCTGTCAGTTTAATCATACTATTTCAAAATCTGGGCATGCATGATATTTGAAATATTAAACTTATTAAAGACCATAAAGATAGATATTTAGGTTAATGGCTTAAGTCTTTGAATGCTGTCACAGAAGTGTTAAAGAAACGGGTGGAAAATATGGTTGAGAATGGCATGCACAGACAAATAGACACATTCTTCTTGTTCTTGTGGTCTCCTAATTGGAGAGCACCTGAAAGCTGAAAACCTGTCACATTTTTGCTTTTGGTGATTGTGAGCCATGCTATCCATCTGCTATCCATTTATTGCACTAGAAATATTAAAAGAAGCTTCTAAAATTTAAGGGAACAACACTTGAAAATAATATGTTGCTTTACTTGCAATTCTAGCATAGTACTTACTCTGGAATTTAGTAGTGTCAGTGGTTTCTCATTCATTTCCATGATCTACTTTAGAAACTGTTTTCACCAATGCTACAGAACAGAAATTTGTGTTCTAATGTGTGGGAAATACTGGTTGCTATAAAGCTTTTTCAGTTGTTTGCATGAAATCATATAAAACCAGTGCTCTGTAATCTGGGTGTCATTTCTCAGCCATGAAAAGTCCTTGTATTATATGTGCATTGCTTGGCTTTACACTTGTAAGATTTTTTTTTCAGTTGCTACAATTTCATCAGCTTATTTAAATATGCCAATACTGTAACAGTATTATGACTGACTCTTAGAACTTTTTAATTCAGCAACTTGCTTGATCCTGCAAGAGGCACAATAAATAATTTAATGAACATCAGGAGTCTCACTGAACTTTGTAGAATTCTTCATGTGTAAAACTAACCTTGAATGTTAATATTTACAGGACCAGATGCTCTTCAGATTGCTGGTTAAGGAGCTGTGGAAAAATAGAAGTACATTGCTAAATGAACTACTGTATGTTCAATGATTCTTTTGTTTAGGAAGATATCTATTTTGCAAATTGAACCAGGCTGTAAATGACCATTTCAATGCTCTCTCCTGTCCACCATTCAGGTACTACAGTTCATAAATGTTCAGTTGGAAAAAAATTTTTTCCATTACATTCACCTTGACTTTGCTAAATGTTAGTCTTGAAAAGATGTTTAAAGTTAGTGCAACATTAGCTGAGAGCATTGGAGTCATATTTAATCATTGCATTGACTACCAGTGTCATTTGAGCTGTTTATTCTGATTATGAACTTTAAGCTGTGATCCAGTCTCGGCACCACAGCTCTGAAATTGAAGCAATGGATTCAGCTGCAGTGTAGGTCCAGAGAACCAATTGCATGTGGTATTTTTAAGATAAAAATGTGGATTATCTTCTCATCTACAAAAGGTGGAAAAAATGGTTCAAACAAATACTTTGAAAGTTAAATTAAGTCCCTGCCTTAGGGCAAAGGAGGGGGTAAGACCTTTTAAAAACTGTGGGAGAATGTCAGAAGTGGCTATTTGATCCCTAGACCTTCAATGACACACATGAGAAGTATTAGTTGATATGCCAAAGCATAATAGGGGGCTTGGTTTTCTGAGTGTCTTTCCACTCTCCTCCTGATTTGTGAAACCAGCTGATACTCTAACACTAAACCTGAAGATTTATTACTGCTGGTTACTAACTGTAGTCCTAAAGGGCACTGGGCTACACTGTTGAATGTGAGCTAGGCAAAGCAGGCAGGTTTTTCTTACCTTGCACTTAGGTGCACCAAATGGATTGGCATTTACATTTTTTTTTGATGCACAGTTGTTGTCCCTGCAATAACATTTATAGATGCTGGGTGATAAACATAAGATATTGTAGCCTGAAACACTTCACGTCATGGTAGAGGACTGGGGAGTTTGTCAGTCTCCACAGCTATCCTAGTAAATCTGAATGAGTGCCTCCTAGGTTTTTTCCATGTCTTCTTGATAGAAATATTGATACCTATCACACAGCTGCCTTCTTGCTGTGTGGTAGTAAGTGTGTGAAAAATGAAAAAAAGGTTTCCATGTCTCTTGTCATGATAACACCTGGGATTTTTATCCTATTGAGATACTTACTGAATTTACAATTGCTTTCCAAGATTTAGATCACAGTTTCCTTCTTTCAAGAACAACTGTCTAAGGCTTTTTTTTTGTGGTCGCTCTTACTGTTCTCCTCCCCAGGAGTGTATCTGTGTCTTAGTCTCACCTGACTGCCATCTATCTCTCTACAGTCTATCTAAGGCTCTTACCACCTTCTTGTATACATGCCTCAGCATACTGCAGGCAGCCTCTAGGAAAATTCTCTCTTCTGACACACCAGGAGGAGACCATTCCTTCTCTTTTTTTCCCATGTGAGATTCAGAAAAAGACCAGGGGCAACATAGGTTAAGGTCTTTCTCTTTTCAGATTTATCCAGAAAAGACACAACTTGAAAGTTTCTCTCCTCCAATATTTTAAAGCAGTGGGAGAAAGAAGCAAGAGAACCAAGGGACACTCCCCCCAGCTCCTTTCTACACCACCATTTTGATATTTGATCATGCCTCTTCCAGACCAAATAGCAACCTATGAAGCATATCCCTGGATATTAGGCCAAGCGTAGCCCTCAGGAAGCTTGACTCCTGACACACCTTTTCCTCTTTTCCAACGGCTTGGCCCTAGAGATAGACATCCCAATAGTAAGGTCCTGCATTGCTAATTCACAGTGGATCTCTCAATAGACTTTCTAACACTGCCCTGGAGAATATTTTTGAAAAAAGTTCTCTGTTTATGAAATACTTAGCCCATTCTGTCAAAGGACCAAATGAATTTTCTGGCCAATCCGCATATAAAGCACTGTGTAACACGACTTCTGAACTGGTTTTGCTTCAGCATTGCGACATGGATGTCACAATAAGGTACAACAATCATGACAGACTTATGAAAGGATCTGAAAAAAGTGACAATTTTCCTGTTTATAATTGCTATAGCTTAATTCGAGATATAACTGACTAATTATGCAATTGGCTCTTCTGCAGTCTCCATACCCACAGTCATGAGATTCAGGGATAGACAGTGCTACATTAAAGGTTTGAGCCTGGCACCAAATCAGTTTTGGGCTCCTGGTTCAGACTGGATGGCACTAAAATCTTCAAATGGACAGATATACATCTATATTTAAAAAAAAAATTGTATGAATGTTTTGCTATTAAAACTCAAGGTCTTTTTTAATGAGCTAGAAAATAAAGACTAATTTCTTGGGACTTTGTTTGCTTGGAGGCGATGATTATTCTCATCCCAAGTCAGGCCAATGCATTTTGTTCTGTGCCACCCATGTCCCTGCTTCAATCATAAACTAAGACCGAAAAATGAAAATATTAGTAATTGGAAAATATAATCCCCTGGATAACACCAATCCAATAATCTTAATAAAAACAGGTTTATTACAAACATTGTCTGAATTCTACTGGGAATTATCTTTGCAGAAAAAATGCTTAAATTCCCTTACAGCTGCTCTCTTGATCAATTGTCCCCCTTGATACTATTAATCATAATACCATATATCGCTTATTCTGAGCATCTTTTGCAACTTCACTTTCCAAACTTCTTTTCTGATTTCTCCTTGTGTAGAAGTTATTGACAGTCCTTTATTGTCCTTTTTCAGGCTCACCTTCTCTCCTCTTCTGGTGACAGCCCCTTTACTTAGGTGAGAAGACAAAATCTCAGGGGTATTTCCTCAAGGTGGAGAAATACCACAGGTTAATATTGTCTTCCTCAAATTTCAAATATTTAAGTAGAGGTTCTTTGTGGCTCTGTTTTCATTCAAAATGCTTGTGAAGTTTGCTTGACTGACTCTCCTGGAAGTGAAGTCTCCTATTCCCAGGGTAGTTTCCAAATGGCAGCTGCAGTGCCAGCCTCCTTTGCCATGCCAGCCAGCAAATGCCCTCACCTACTGCTCTAATAATGAGTGTGCCACGCCGTCTCCTGCCTCTGTCCTCTGTTTCCTGACTATCAATAAGGCAGATAATTAGTGTCAGTCCCATTTGTTGGGTGACACCTATTTACTAAGAACTAGATTGAGGCTTCTCTAACAGTGCTGGTATTTGAAGGTCATATAAGAAAATCAATCTTTTCTAGATTTGTAATAAGGGCTCCTGTTTTACATACAGCTTCATTTTAACAGGATCAGTTATAACGGCAATATTTTAAATTGTTATTCAGTTATTTCTACTTAGTGTTCACACAGCTCTTCATTTATAAATGATTTTGTCTGCAGTTTTTGCTTCTGAATCTTTTCCTTTGTGGTCTCAATCAGTTTTGAACCTAACATAATTTTAATTTATTGTTTTCTGCATTGTTTACATTAAATTATTTTTCTGTTGTGCTTCTGTTTTTTAAATACCTCCTGAAAGAAAATAATCGTATAAACAGAAGGCCCTTATACTGCCACACATGACACGTAATAACAATGTTATGGTTCAGGCATATATAATATGACATCTCCACAAGGAGGGATCATTTGAAGCCAAAATGCTTTTAGGTGCGAATTGGCCGTATTTCAGGTAAAGCCACCTGAGAAGTCAGAATTCAGGAGTTTGCATTAGGAGCCCAGAAGCGAGGAATGGTGCTGGCTGGGCTTTAGTTGTCCTCTGTTTTGTTGTCAGCATGGACAGCAATTCTCCACACCGTGCCCACGCTGCTCTGTGCAGGCTTGGTCTGTCTCTAACTAGTGCAGCTGTTGGCTTCTGCTATACCCAAGGTCTAGTTCCCAGGACTCTGCCTTGAGTTCTGGAAAGAGGCAGTTATTTCAGCCTGAGGATGCAGCCACTGCCCAGGCCCACAGCTCTGCCACGTCCCCGGCTCTGCTCCACAACACCTCCCTGAACTGCAGTGCAGCTCCATCAAATTCCAACACAGCTCTGACACCCCTACCTAATATAAGATCATCCTTTTTTAGCAGTATGTAAAAGCCTGAAAACGACCTAGAGCATTTCCCTGAAAAGTGTTTTAGATGAGTACTTAGTTTCCTTGCAACTTGCTTTCAGAGCCACTTTAGAGCTTTTTCCAGCTTCCCCTGACTAATGGGTTTGGTAGTTTAGAATTCACACAGGCTGCTCGCACTGACTGCCCTTTGCTGGTTGCTACCTTCGCTCTGCTGCTCACTTTATCCTCTCCTCCAAACCCTAGCAAGACCCTTCCCTGTTCTGATTTTATATGTCCAGTACCTCTGCCTTCTTGGACAGCCATAATTCTGTGTCCAGTTATTTAGTGCTCTCCCTAGGGTCTAATATTAGAATTTTATTTCATTTTCTTTTCTCCTTATGTCTTATCTTAAAAAAACCCAGAGTTTAAAAAACCAGTTTAATATTCTCATGCAGCAGTGTCAATCTTCTTGCATTTTCTTTATATATACCACAGTTTATTGCAACACATCCTCTTGTAGGGTGCACTTTTTTTTTTTATGCACCCTAATCTTCATATACTCCAAATCTGGTTTGAATCATTGAAATTCTTTAGCAATCATAAATAACCTTTTTCTGTATTTAGATGATTTCTAAGAAAAAAAATGTGTTCCCTTAATTTCTGGCAAATTCTTATCAATACCTTTATATACAAGTTGCTATAAAGATTAGCTATTCTTATCTAATTGTTTCTAGGAGTTTAAGACTGTCTCAGCAGGAGTTGCTGAGGGATGAAACTTCTAATGATGATTTAAAGCAGTGAAGTGTGTAGGCTGAAACTGAAATAATTATTGCTGTAACCCTCTAAGCACTCCAAGTTCCTCAAGAGAAAATACTTTGTTCAGAACAGACCCTGAACAACAAAATGCGAAGAAAGTAAAATAATAAAAAAACCTCCAACCCTTGAAGCAGGATGATAATTTAGAAATAGAATCAGTATAATGTGAAGATGTTCTCAACAACTGCTCACAAATGCATCAGACATCACAATTAAAAGAGAATAATAATTATGGCCCCATTCTAAAGTATGGAATATTCTATTCCATTCAATAAGTCATGAACACTTTAAAACCATCAGTGTAATCTACAAACCTATATTTACAACATTAAACTGCATGTTCTGCCTTTTCAATAACTGTCATCTCATCTCTATTATTTTCACCTCAGACTCTAATTGTTTCTTTTATAGGAGCTAACCTACCAGTGTCCTTGGCAGTACAGTTTATGGCTCATGCATTTACAGTAATTGTTTGGGCAATTTGCCACACAGTATAACAATCTTCACATCACAATCAGTTTTTATAATAAACAGCATTAGTTGTGAAAAATACAAGTGATGCATGATTCTTATGGTAGATAAAGGGCATTGAAGATGCCCTTTAGAAATAGAAAGGAAAACGCTCGAGCCTTGAACTACTTGAGAAAAATACTGATGTCACAATAGAGCTAATTAATTTGATGGTACAAACAAGAGGGGGAAAGGGCCTTGCATTCATTAGTGTCAATTCCAAATGAGAGCATACCGTTCATAAAAATAATATTCTGCCTTCATTTAGACAAAATATGCAGGTAAACAAATAAGAAATAAGCACCAGGTCTGGCAGAAGCAATGATTTTGCTCCTTAACTTTATCAAGGCTCTTTCTTTTCTATAGACACAGAGAGCTCAAAGCCTGGGCAGATGCAACTTACAGGCAGAACTCTGGATGAGGCCAGATCCTACTGCCCACCAGCCTGGTTTGCTCCAGTGAGGCCGGGCACTGCTGGGCATTGGAGCCTCTGTGCTCTGTGTGGAGTTACTGGTCTGCTCCTGGGAAGCTGAACATGCACTTTATGGCTTCTCTCCATAACGCACAGGTGGTGGCAAGTAAACGTGTCTCACTGCATGCGTCTCTGCTGCAGACGTTTTGTGGCCTCTCAGCTTTCAAGTGTCCTGAAATAGGAGGTGATCAGTGGTGAGGCCATAGGACACACCTCCAGCAGGCAGTCTTCCATGTTAAAAATTCTCCAGAGGAGAAATAATACATTTGCCCTCTTATGCCAGTGCATAGACATGTAAATCTCAGCCTCCTTGTCATCTCCACGCCACATTCTGGACCCAGGGTGGTGCTGAGGCACAGCGAGGCAAGGCCCCAGGAGGCACAAAGGTGGCCTCAGGCCAAGGCTGTACCTCTTCTTCCTGAGCTCAGCTGTGACTTCCCTGGCAGCACCGGGCCTTGACACTAAAAACTAACTGCATGTGACAATAAATTGTGGAGTGGCTGTACTCTAAAACTACAACTTCAAATTCTGAGAACACAGACATCAATTTAAATCAGTAGGGAGACTTGTCCCTGTAGTGAGTTTTCGACTGAGCAATATGGAGGCAAGGAATTAATTTGTCTTTACCCATTAAATATTTAGTTTGTATATTCAGTTAGTGAGATAGAATAAGATTGACTATGGAGACACCATCACAAAAGAAGTCAAAGTCTGCACTTTGAAGGTCCACATCAGGATCCTTGGTGGCTCCCGAATCAGAATGAAGCTTATCTTCTAACTTGCTGCGCTTTTTTTGTTCTTTTTTTTTTGTTTGTTTGTTTTTTTGTTTTTTGTTTGGTTTTTTGGTTTTTTGGCTCTTTGGTGTTGTTTTGTTGTTGTTGTTGTTGGGTTTTTTTGTATAGTACCAAGGTTTTTTTCTCTTCTTGCGTTTTCCTCTCAGTGTGAATCAGTTTCAGAAATATTTTCTCCCCTGTCCAACTGGTATTTTAGGACCAATACAAATAGAGCAATATTTTAAACAAGCCAACTGTTATGGGGGTTATGTTAGTAAAAAAATATCTTGAATTCTTATTCGTCTGAGGCTTGCAAACAATTGAATAGAACTTTAAAGCCCTGCTTAGAACTTTACATATACGAAGTATTCCCTAATCCTTTCCAAAATTCTTTCTTCCTGAGAAATTCATTGCTGTTTCATGTTTGTGGATTTTGAATGATATTGCATACAATACTACTGAATTTTAGGATTACATGTGGAAAACCCTTTCTCTAGTTTCTCACCCAGGTCTTCAAGACATTTTATAGGCTTTCTGCTTTCGATGTGCCCATAAAAATTTTAAAATATTTTTTGTTGTTGCTTATTTAAATACAGATATTTCCTTCTCCTCTTCCTTCTGAAATTACATCTGCTGCTAATGATACAAAAATAACCAAACTAAGCTGCCTGCCTTTCCCTCCCCATATTCCCTTTCCCAGCTCCGTGGGGTTACAGTTCTGTGTAGGATTGCCTGTTTAGCTCCAGTGACAGCTCAAACATGAGTACTTAACTGCACTAATTTACTTTTTGCTCTTCTGCTTCTCAGTAAAACACTGCTGACACATGTAACTACTTCATTTCAAGGATCTCACATGTTGTTTACATCCCAGTGGCGTCATTCTTCAGCAAGGCTGGCTATTTTTGGCACTAGATCCAAAAGCACAAGTTATATTGAAGGCTGCTGCTGTATGAGGTTACTCTTAGGCTTAGAAATCTGTCCTGAAATGAAAGTATAACTACGGTTTGGTTAGCAACTTCAGTCTTGCCAGCTCTTTTCACGAGGACATCTTAGCTTCACCTCAACTTCAACTTCAATACGTTACCTTAAGGGTAGAATTTTGATTGGTTTTGATTCTGAATCTACTGTAAAAACCAGAAGCATGAAAGAATCCACAAAACATAAGACTATTTTAAAATAAAATAGTGTTTAAAACCTTTTTCACTTTTACATACTTTAACTAAATATTTGAGAAACACATTCTTTGAATACTTTAACAACCTCCTACCTCTCTCAATTTCAGACTAAATAATATAATCCCACATTTTCTTTTAAATAGGAGATAGTATAAAATTGATCAGGTTGCATTAATTTCGGAGTTTTTCAGGTAATTTTCATCTCTCCATATTCTGTAATCCAACAATTTTAGCCTTTTTTCACATTTTTAAAAATAAATATCACATGATTTAGATAGTAAGATCTAGCATAAGTGGATATAGCACAGAACAAAGTGAATGGTACCGTGAGTTATACAACCATACAGACACAACTTTAGCCAAATATTGGTGTGTGAATTAAAATCATGACAAGCTATGATAACCCCACCCATTATGAAGAAGTTGGTTACTCCTGGCTATAGTCCCAAACCTGTTCAGGCCAGACCAAAGCGCCTGCTGTTCCGCAGTGAAAATGTGCACTCCTGCAAGCATAACTCTCAGGACATACAGCTGCACAGGAGCATTTGAAATAGGGCTGGATTGCGACTATGGGATCATGAGGCCTTATTCCCTTGGGAAATGTGTTGCATAATCTCGTTCACAAAAATATATTCATGTTTCCATGCTGAGACCTTCTCAGTTTCTTGTGTCTGATACTTGCACTGATGAACTACAGGATATACTTTTCTAATGCTTACAGATCTTCTTTTAAGTTTTCACAACGAATGTTTTTGTCAACTCTTTATATTTATGCATTAACTGTCTTGCTGCTTTTTTTGTCTTTTGAGTATTTACCCCTTTGCTTTATCAATAGAGGGCATTTATTCCTCCTCTCAGACTTTATTTTGTTATGCTGAAAATAGAACTACTCAATCTGTCTCCTCGGTTAATACAGATTTTTCATCCTGCCAGTCTTCCTCTAGTCCTCTTCTGAACATGTTCCAGTTTGAATCAATCTTTCTTGGACATTGTAGACAAATGTTCTAGAGGAGTTCTTATTGGTACGTGGTGCCACAACATGAATATTTTTTGGAAATCTTTCATAAATGGGACTACCTTCCCTGAGACATTGCTGCTGGACTAGATCTGCCTTTGTATCACAGTGTCTATCTCATCTCACACCAGTGGCTTGGAAATGGTTTCTGACGAAAAAAAACTCTCAGATTTTTCTTGTTCACCTGTTTCTTGCAACTTCTTAGGCCTAGTTTTGTGGCAGAAACTCTTTTTAGTCCCTAAATGTATAACCTGGCACTTTATAATTTTGAATTTCATCCCTTATCTATTATTCTGATCCTCCAGGCCACCGATTTCTTTCAATCCTCCTCTGTGTTGGTGATGTCTCCCTACTTCCTCTCTGCCATGGATTTAATTTAACTTTGACTTCTTGTGCTTTGGTCTGTAATAACATGACTGAGTAAGTCTGATTACACGACTTGTCCTCTCCAATTCCCCAGCGACGCCTGCCAGCTCCACAGCCCAGCTCCTGGGACCCTGCTTGGCACCGAGCCCCTCTCCCACAGCCCAGCTCTTATGCTCATCTCCCTCTTCTCCCGTTTAATTAATAAATTTCCCATGTGGCTGCACAACAAATGCTTTAATGAAGTCCAGATAACTGATTTTTAGACAAGGGAAATATAGTAATCTTGTCAAAAGACAGATATTATCAGGTGAGTCTGGCATTTTTATGCCATTTTCCATTTATCTACATTTATTTTCTCATTTTTGTTCTAAATCTATTGTGAAAACTTTTGGAAGACACCTGGGCCTGTAGTTGCCTTGACACTATTTCTCTTCTTTTTCCTAAATATAGCTACTACTTTTTCTACTTTTCTGATATTGTTACAGTACAGGACCAATTGAATAGATCCGAGTAGCAAAGGTTTTAAACCAATATGTGTTTTCCTCTGTTTAAACAACAAGCTCTGCTCTTAGACTGGATGAAATAATATAATTTTCTAAATTGCTGTTCCCATCAGTTATGCTCTGCAAGATTTCTGTTCCTATAAGAATCTGCCCCACCACTAGCACTGTGGTAGAAGAGTTTATGAGAAGGCTTTTGATTGTGGGATTATATATAGATTATCTGAAATCTTGATGAAACCTCACTTCTAAAAAAAATCCTATTTAACTTAAAAGGGTTAGTTCAAAAGCCTTGACCTGTCTGAGTTTATTCCAACCCTTCATGAAGTCAAAGAAATATTGTTTATTGGCTAATATTTTTTTTGTCACTTATACATTTTCTATCTACTCTTCACATCTTTAGGATTCAAGTGTAACATTTTCTCTCTGGGATGCCAATTCCACATAACTTTGGGACCTCTGAACTCCTTCACATAATGTCAATCACATTTTCAGTCCTCTCAGTCCTGCTAACTAGCCTCCATATTTGTTCTTTCTAATGCAAAAGTGCAATGACAACCTGTTTTCAGTACGGATTTATTTTTATAACTCAATACAAGTGAATGATGGTTTCATCAAGAATGAATCAAATGAACATAGGTTCTGGGGTTTTTAAGCTGGTAGAGATTCGTAGGTTCATGGTGTACTTTATGAAGATATGCCCCATTCAGCCGAATGAGGAAAAGCAGCAGAGCTTCTGCATGTTTACAGGTACTTATTCTGGAGTGGAATTGCATCAGCTGACATAATGGACTTTTTTCTAGCTTGCATTGTTGTCAGAATACCTGGATCACTTCAAAATGAAAGAAAACCCTTTGTAACAGAATATAAATATTGTGTCTCTCATCATGTAGGCAAGTTTAGACCACCCTTCACAAAAAATTGCAATAATTAATTCCTGAAACAAAAGCTTAATTAATATTCTAATTTACAAATCTGCTTATGGAATTCTGATACTGTGCTAGGACCTTTTCAGAGAAATATGGAGAAAAACTTACAGACTAGACAAACACCTTCTAATTGCCCCTGTTTGATGAAGGGCCTAATTTTTATTGGCTTTTGGGAAGTATTTTAGTCCTTAGGGTATACAAATATGTTTGAGATTGTTCTGTAGTTATATGCACCCATAGCCTCAGAACATCATTTCTTAAATTGAAGTATGATTTAAATTAGTATTGTTTTATGCTGCTTGTGATCCTCAAACACTGCAGTATCAATATCCTCAATTCAAGCCAATTTTAGATTTCCCCCAAGAATAATTATATGAGGACAGATATTTCTGATACAAAATTAAATTAAGTAAAATAACTGTTACATTGACATTCCCTGTACTCAGGTATTTGCAGGGCAGATGTGCACAAATAATGGGCTATAAACCAGAAATCTTTATAAAATTCAGTGCAATAGGCAAGCAATTATGCTACAAGCCCAGCACTGTGTATCCCAGCTGTGGGGCTGTGTTATCATTGCTATTTTTTACCTGTGTTGCTGTTGTGAAACTAAACTTGTGGACCAGGGCTCCAGATGCTGCTAGAGCAAAAGTTACGGAAAAATTCAGCTCTGAGCACAGCAAAAGTAAGACTGAGGGGCTCAGGTCACACATACATTGCGTGTTACAGTCCCAGCCACTAAAACTCCATAACTACTTTCCAGTTTGAATTTAGAGTTACAAGGTGAGATTCATGCAGCTTTAGATAATGGACGAAGCCATAGGTTCCCTTTATGGCCAGTCTCTTTCAGAGGTAAAGAAGCGCCTTCGAAGGGTGCGTCACTCCATCTTACTCATGATGCCCATGTTAGAGGGAATGAATCTGCTTTTGGAAGTGTTAATCTCTCACCACTGATAATAGGAGTGATATACAGGACTGCCTGAACACAGATGCTTAGACGAATAAGGCTAGATAAAGTAACACTATCCTGACACATACGCATGAGTATCCAGCTTGAAGCATCTTTACACCTGTACATTTAAAGGTTTATAAGATAGGTACTCATCCTTAGCATCCTTACCCAAACACTGTGTCTATATTTTTACATTGAAAATTTAGTAATCAAAACCAAAAATATTCACTGCATAGGAAACACAGGAAACAGGGGGCAGAATCCAGTTTCTTCTTTCAACAAGGTATGAAAATTAAGCTAAATAGTAAGGATCCTGCTTGTACATCCAACTGCATTAGGAGTAGGCAAACCTGCCCTCCAGTTTTCCCCCAAATGTTCTGTATCCTGGTAAGCCGGGTATTTTTTTGCATGAATGATGTGTAGTAGTGTTTTTATCACATGAGGGTGTGATAGAAGCTGGAAGTGGAACTGGTACTTGGATGCCACAGCTGTTGGATGTGCACTCTAGCTACCAGTAGAATATTATGCTAGATATAGGAATTAACAACTCCCCTTCTTCTGGGAGTGTTTCTTGAATGAAAAAAATTGTCAAACTCTTTTCCTTTAAGAAGTAAACAAGAGTCTCTTCTAGCAGCAAATGGTGCCAGCCCTGCTTCCCAAGAGTTGTGGCATCCGTGTGGCTGAACACTGCAGGTAGTCAACTGCATTCAAAGAAATGTAGACCCTTTAAGATGCTCTTGTTTTCCCCACTGGAAAGCAGTGGAAGGTTTCTTGCTGGGCCCATGTGGTTTTGGGATAATTGTTTTGGGGTGACAATTCAGTTCATATGTTTTTCATGTCTTGGCTCCTAATCTGGGGCTTTTGCAGACACCCTAATAGCACCTAAATGTTTCAATGCATCTGTATCATGGTTAAACCCCAACATACACAGTGGCTAGATTTATGGAAGCAGGTGAGTGAAAAAGGTGCAAAAGGGCAGAAGAAAACTGGGAACTAGACGTAACACTAAGACTAGCCTTTGAACAGTAAAAAAAACCCCAACAAACATAGAAAAAAAAACAATTACCCACCCCAAAACCCTATGTATAAATAATATGCACTAATGATTTACCTTAAAACCTCCACAGATCAACTGGAAAAAGGTGGATCTGCCACCCTTTTCAGAATGAAATGTAGGTTATAGTAACTGCTGGCATGGGAAAGTACAACTCAGTGTGAGTGGCAGAGTGAAAAACACACGGAGGTTATGCACATACCAGAATTCAAGAGTAACATGACATTCATACGGATTGCAAGAATATTTAGCATTATTGCAATTAATGGTGGAAAAAAATTGCTGAGAGAGCATTAAATCTTGTGCTTCAAGGACAGCTTCTAACAAAAAATGGCCAAGAGGAAATTTAAGAGGGCAGCGCAAATTACTCCAAATATTTTCCTACAAGAACTCTACATCTTTCCCTGAAGTATCTGATGGTGGCCAGTGTCAGAGATCTGGTGCTAGACTGACGAGAGTTTCATTCTGCATTAGTCTGGCAATCCCTATACAGACTGGTTTTTAAAAAGTTGGTGACAGTAGATGTCTATGTTCTTTTAATAGAGTATAAATTTAGCATCCTCCTTCTGAATTAAGCATTTAGGTGGCAGAGTTAATGTTATATCAATTCAAATGAAAGACACTAGGAGAAAATAGAAGGGGAAAAGATTAATATTTGAAAATTAGAAAGTAATTTTCAGTAACAGAGGTGGACGGCTGGTTGAAAATCACATAAATTAAGACCTAGAGAAAAAAAATTTCTCCTCATAGAGGAGTCATTAGGAGTGATATAATAATTTACATTTTACATAAGTGACATTCTCTTAACATTTTTTTCCTTTTCTACTAAAGGTTAGATCCCTATAAGCACACAATTCGATCTGCTAGGACTTGGCAGTTCGATTGATATCAATTGATATTGATGAAGACTGCAGGCACTCAGCATCTCTCTGTAGGTGTTTTTTGTGTTGAACCTGGCCTTTGTTTTCACAGCCAGCAGAGCAACAGAAAAAATTGCACTGGCTGAGGGAAGCAGAATTCGTTCCTGCCGGCCAGGCATAGCTTAGCAACAGGATTTGTACTGTACACATGCAGGGAGAATCTTTTGATTTATTTCAGGTAACAAAGATGCCTTTTTCCAGACATCTCTGTATACATACAAATATTTGAAAAACACAAGCAGGAGACAGCCCTGGCCTCTTCAACACATATATCCTTCCAGACCCTTGCCTGACCCCAAAATTATGCTCTCCTGTCACTGACCCATCTAATCACCTTTGTGCTGCTTTCTCAGAAAAGGCCTGGGAAAACCCATCAGATTTGCAATGTAATCTGAAGGTCAACCCATTCTCATTTTCTTGGCCAATTCTTTCTTATGACCAAGTCTTAATATCAGGTAACTCAAAAAAAGCTACATTTTATATAGCTGTTATTTTCAGAATTTCAAACAGCATTCAAAATGTTGTGTAATTAACTAGTAGTCTTTATATTTGAGTCTAAGAGGAATTAGAACAATAATTTTTGCAGAATAACATGAGAAGTTTCTTTTTGTTTAACAGAAAAGAAGAAATATTGGCAACATCTGATGATGGCACATGGAATAACTCAAGGACTTCAGGTACAACACCCGGTTTAATTAGTTCTTCCTTACTGCACATGTTAATTAAAAATAGTGTAACAACCGACCTCATGGAAATTATTCAACCGTTTTTGTTAACTCTTCAGAAACAAACATCCCAGAGATTGTTTATTCACAAGCAGAAGACAAAGACACCAAACAAGCTAATGAAAATATAAAAGAGAAAAATGCAGAATACAACCAGGGTGATCACAAAGATGATGAAAAAGAATTAGAGTCGCTGGTAAGTGTTATACAATTATATCTACAGTATTAAATGATTTGAATCCATTTACGCTTCAAAGCTGGTGAAATGCCCCCTTTTAACAGAGCTGACTGATGTACTAATTTACAAATGTAAAGCCTTGGTCTGTACTTACACTGAATCTCTAACCGGTTCAACAATAGAAGGTGCTTTGATTTCAGTATAGTGCATCAACTTTTTCTGGTCTTAAATTAATGACTTCTCCCTTTTACTTCTTTACCAGAGGCTCTAAATGACAGTTCTAAGGAATTAGAAGGGTAACATTTAAAAAATCTCCCCTCCTAGTCTCTAGGATGGGAATATTTTTAAATATATGCTTTCTATTTGTAAAATGTTTATATTTGTAGTACTGTTTACTTATGAGATTTTTGTAATTATAACTATATGAGCATAGTAAGTATATATACATTTATATTAGCAGGTTCTTCTATATCAGTATTTTACATTACATTTTTTACAATGGATTTCACACTCAGTGAACATTCAATCTATTTGGATTTGTGTGCGTGCATGTGTGTGTGTGGTTTCCCTTGCATTTTTCAGTATGAAAGAAAAGATGGCAATAAATGAGACACATACAGCAATCTATTATTCCCAGTGTCTGTTCTCAGCTCATATCATTTGGGTGCACAGATTCATAATCATAGATTATAATAGCTATCACCTGTGAAAATGTGAATGCTGAATCAGAAAAGAGAGGAAGATGGGAAACATTTTTTTTCTTGTTGATAGAGAGAAAAAATTCCTCTCATTTGAATATAAATTTTTCTTGTCTTTTACTTTAAAAAGTTGAAAATTGTTGCCTATTGTGGGACCTTTCATGGCCTGAAAGTCAACATTTTGGTTTTTCTTCCTTTATGGTGAAACGTGCAAAGGACCTCTAAAATCCCTTGTTGTTCTCAGTCCACCCTTTTACAAAAAAGAGGATCAAATATAACCATTTGTTTATCAATTGCCAGACTTGTCCATACAATAAATGAAGGGGGAGCTATAATTTAGATGTTAATTTGCACTGTGAGCTCTTTAATGAATTAAACAATGAAGGCTTATAATACATGGAAATACAACCAAATCTTTGAAACACACAGGCATTGGCTCACAAGACAGCTGTGCAGTTGACAAGTAACATGAGCCTTATGTGAGAAGAAGGGGAAATCGTAAGATTTGCATATAATTATTGAGATCATGCAAATGTCAGTTATGAGGAGGGGAAAAAAACACAGGCATCTCACTGTTAAATCCTGACAGTTGGCATCACCGAAGAACTCAAATACACTTGAGCACTGGTTGGCAGAGGGTCATTAAAACAGAATTTGCAGAGACATTAGCTCCCTCACTTTTCTTTGAGTGACGTTTTACTATTAATAGTTTGCAGAGGCTTTGCAGAAAACATATTAATAAGAGAAACTGTAATGGGGGTATCTACAGCAAGTGCAAATGTATAAAGGGGTGCCCAAGAACCTAGCCTCTAATTGATCAGCTAGTGCTATCCGTGTGACTCTGCTAAAGTGAGAAGAGAGTGCAATGACAAGCAGGCATGGCTGAATAATACAATATGATATTTGGGAGCTAGGAAGGAGAATGATTAGTTTCTGGCCTTTTACTTTGCTAATCTCATTTCCAACTCATGTCTTACCAGATTGTCTAAAAACAGTCTGGTTTGAAGCCTGTAAAATGGTCCCTGAGAGAAATGAAGCACAGCTAATCCTTACAGTATTTGTCAGTGTGAAATGTGTCTTTGTTTTACTGGACAATACTGTACATTACTGGACACTGATGTACTGTATCAATGCTCTCCTTTAAGCATCAATCCTCTGCCCTCGCCTCACGGCTTCCTCTCTCCAAACCTAGAATCAAATGTATAGAGAATGAATTAGCCTGCCTTTAAGGGAATATTCTCTTCAGATTTAATTTGTATAAAATCCACTAGCAGCTTACTGAACTCATGAATAAAGAGAGAGGGTTCTGAACACTATTTTATTTCCTTCTCCTTTCAGCACCACCATAAAGCTCATTACTTATGTTAAAAAATACATGCAATGCAAATTTTGCAAATGGTTTGGAACATGTTTCCATAAAAGCTTTGTTACTGAAAACAAAACTTGCCATAATGAAATCCTGCCTCCTTCATTTGGCATATTTTTTGCAAAGCACTTTTTGATCATTCTTTTCTATTCTATTGTTTCAGTTAAATCAGCACTTCACAGGAGCTAGAGGTACCTCTTCCAGAGATGAAAGGAATTTATACACAACAGAACCAATTAATTTTCCAAGTGAAACTGAAAGATTGGTGGAAAAGCTAACCTGTATAGAAAGAAGCAGTGACTTGCGCCCTGTGCCTATCAGTTCCTCATCTGAAAACACTTCACATGCGATAGGAAAAGAATTAAAAGATAAAGTTAAGTATTCTGTAAGAGATTATAATAGTCAGCTACCAGGGAAGGAAGCCACTGCTGGCTCAGTAAACAGCTGTGAGCAGTCTTTGGAACATACTGGTACCAGTGAAAGCCTTTTATCGGCAAAACATTTTCCTCTGACAAAGCAGAATGAGGCTATCAATATTATGGATACTGGCTCCAGCCGACAAGGAGAGAGGCACACAGATATTTCAAAAGGTGAAATAGATAGTGCCTCGGGAAGTAAGATGATGGAGAGGTTATTCATCAGTGAGGATGCTGCTGGTACCTCAGAAGGGGCCTATGAAACGAGACCAGAAACCATTTCACCAGAGCATGATGAATCTGTGCAATTAAATGCATGCATAGCAAGGACGCTGGATGGCAATGCTAATCCAGCTCTGGAGCACCAGGCACCACAAATGTCTCACCAAACTCTGGATTCATTGTTGTTAGACACTGACAAAAATGAAGGAAAAATCAAGATGATTGAAAGCAAAGTTCAGGTACATTTAACAGGAGATTTATATGCTGGCACTTCTGCACATGCTGGTGTCTCAAAAGATTCCACACAAAAAAAAGGAGTTGGTGAAATGTCGGAAAAGAACTCTAACACTGATTTAGGGAAGGAGAAGAAAGTAATTGAAGTAGCAGACTTGGCATCAATCGGTGAGGAGGAAGCTTCCAACCCTTTCAAGTCACACAGGGAACACAATGCCAAAGCCTTGAACCCAGTACCTCTGCCAGCTGAGAGCAACAAGGAGGCACTCAGGGCCACCAGGGTGGATGAAAGGCGACCTGAGGACACTCAGGAACACAGAGGATTCAGGAGGTTAAAAGACAGAGAGAAGCCAGACAACATGAATAAAGGGAGACCAATCGGAAGGGAAAGTGAAGCAAACTCCGCGGAGCAGAGGCGGCAAGAAACGGGGAGTGAGGGTCGGTGGAGAGTGGGGGGGAGCATGGAACCTCAGAGCATGACTTCCACAAAGGAGTTGTTTACCCGCCAGGAGGCAGAGAGTTGTGAAAAGTCTTCTGTCTCTGAGCAGGATATTACAGAGAAAGCAGAGGCAGGTACAGCTTATATAATTAAAACAACATCAGAAAGTGCTCCAGAAAAAATGCCTGGCAGTGAAAAAGCAGTAATTGCTAAGCTACCTCAAGAGACTGCACTAAGTGACAGGCCCACAGAGGAAAAGGAAACAGCGTTTGATACACATGAAGGGAGAAATGATGGTTCACATTATGCTCTTTGTCAACTCAACACAGTGGGTGTATTATATGACACCGAATTTGAAAAGGAATCAGTTTTAGGTATTTATAATGCATGCGTACATGAAACACTGCAAGGAGAAATGAAGTCTGTATGCAATAGCAGGGAAAAATGTGCCAAAGCACAACCAGACAATAGTCTACCTGTAGAAGAAGCAGTAAAGACTTCTGCTACAGGAAAGAAAGAAAATTTGCAGGAGGATGTGTGTTCAGAAGTACCTAAAAGTCCCCTCAGCACCCAGAAGCATCTATTCTGTGAGAAAGCAGAAGAGCTCTACAGGGAAGAAAGCTATGTTGATACACTTTCCTGTTTACGTTCTAAAGCTGAAACAAAAATGCCACCTTCTGGTGCAAATACTGTACCTAGTTACCATTATAAAAGCTCTTCGGGGACACCTTCAGAAGGGCCCACTGTGGAAGGAGGTATGGAGCACCTGTATAGATACTTTGAATCCAAAGTCATTGACAAGGTTGCTGCTGAGTCAGGGTACAATTTAAATCTGACAAATGAAATTACGTGTATTAACAAAAACTTCTCTTCTGAAGTTGAAAAAGGAGAAGTACCTTCCACTTCAGACACAGCAATTTCTGGAGAAGGAAAAGGAAGGAATACAGGTCAATGTTTCCATCAAGCAGAGCTCCAACAAGAGAAGTCATGGAGGCCAGAGGTTTTAATTAGTAAGTCTACCAAAGGAGGAACAGACCCTCAAGCTGACCATTTAATAACTGAGGGGAAAACACTAAACTGGCTTGATGACTCACAGAAAGAAAGCCAACACACTTCTGATTCTGCAGATATTTCTAACCAGAAGAGTGAAGCACTTAAGTTACCTAGTGAGTCACCAGGTTTAAAACATGTTGCTTTCAAAATATTTTATTTCTTCTTGTTTCTTCTATTTGCTGCAACACTCTACCACTATGATTTGATGGTCTGTCTTGCACTCTACCTGTTCTCCTTGTATTGGCTATACCATGAAGGAAGAAGAAACAAGGAGTCTATCAAGAAGGAATAACACTGACTGTCAACTGTGCTCAGGATCCATGGTCAATAATCTCCAATTCCACCAAAGCATTTTCGCCATTAAAGAGTTTATTCATTGTTAGAACCAAAACAAGATTTCCAAAGCAGCATCTTTTATTAAGAGATTACATATGAAGTTAAGCTTTCATATAAGTAATTAAACTATGCAGGACCATTATGTTTGGATCATTAAATACCTATATGAGTTCTGAAGCACATCAAGTTAAAATGAAATACAGCTGTTGCTTCTTAGCAGGATATAAAGAAGCAATGCTTCGTGTCTCTGTAGTACTTAAACCCACCATTTACTTGCTTTAATTTCTTTTGCATTAAAGCCTCATATTTTTCTGGGAATTTTTTTCCTAAGATTCTGTGTGGTACATAACAACACAAGGAACAATATAAAACCTAAGTCAGTACTTTGGTGCTGACATTGCAGTTGATAATCTGCTTGTGTAATTAGCCAGTGCTCTAAACAATGCATCTGGTGGTAGTTTAATACATTTTTCCAAATTTTTATTTCATTATTTTGACTTAGAGCTTCAGTGGTACCCCTGTTTGAAAAATGTAAGGCTTTGACTTCAGTAACATCATGTAACTTCCAGGATGTAACTGCATAGCAGAATAGATGTGCTGTTTCAACCTTGTAAAGATAGAAGGCCACATCCACAGGCCCCTTACTGACCACTCATATGCACGAAAGATTTGGGTTTTGTAAATGAGGACTGAATAACATGACTGAGAATTTCACTGAACTGTTATTTTGGGCAAAGCCTTTGGATGACATTTTTCATCAGAATTACTTGAGCATATCTACAAAGCATTAAATAAATTTTACAAAGGAATGCTATGACTGTGTGGAGCATACTTGAATTAGATTTACAGCTTTTTTTCCTATGGCTTGCGACCTAGAGCTAATCAAACACCCAGAGAAAACACTGGGCACGACCCTGCTGTTCAGTGAGGCTGCTTTGCATGGTTTGGGTGAGGCAGAAAAGACAAGGATCTGCCCTAAGAAGAGCCCAAATGTGCAGCAGTTCCGTGGGGTAGACACACTGGCAGCTTTCCTGCTCCAACACTGCAGGTGTCCCACACAGGATCATGCCCAAATTTTGTCCAGAAGGAAAAGAATGGACAGGTTATGATGTTCTTCGGCCATTTCCCAGAGGATGGTCACAGATGCCATCACAGGTAGGATACCAAAAGAAGCACTAAGACTGCATAATGTTTCTTAAACCATAGAAATAAAGAAGAAAATAGTTGTTTTTAAGCTCTGTTTGTTTCATTTTCCTTACTGCCACTGTGAAATACCATAGCTTTGAAAGTCTTGGTTGCAATACATGGCTGAAGCTATGTAATAGCAAAATTTAGTTGTTAGCTTAGCTCTGAAATAAATGTTTTAAAGTCCATGTAAAACTCATTCACGTGTTTCGGGATGAGAGGACACTCTGCTACAGGAGGCACCTATGCATTCCTGCTCTGCAGAGGGGCAAAACTTTGAAACATTTTGGGAGTAGTGCATTCAGTGGAGTGAGCAAGTATGTGTGTGATCTATAGGTGATACGTGTTTTGATGGCTGGATACCTTGACAACTTTTGACAGCAATCCATGAATGAGTTATAGCAACAGACTAGAGGCATTAGGGAGCTACACGGGAGGCTGCGTCCAGATGTTCAAAGGTATATATGAGCAAAATATTCATTGAGATAAAGAAATTAATTTAATAGGCATTAGGAGATGAATCTAATAAAAAACTTAGGCTTAGACTTATAGCATGATTGAAGTTAAATCAGTGTAAGTCCAAAATAATGATTGTAGACCTTCCGTTATCGGGAGACAACAAATGCTGAAAGAACCCAGCCTTTTCATTATGTTTATACACACTTCTCCAAAACGCACAACACTGCCTTACTTCTGGTAGCTCACCCCCTGCAGTGTGACAAGTCCCTGGTCTAAGTGGATCAAAATTTCAGCTTCATTGGGATAGAGACATCCGGTATTGCTTTACTTCCCAGTACAGTGGAAGCTCTGAAATAGCATGTAATACATTCTGACAGAATCAACGTCCTCAGATAGAGGGATAAAAAGTAAAGAAAGCATCCTGCACCTGTCCTGCTGAAACTGTCATAATGCAATCGAGTACCAGATTCCTCAGGTGAGAGAAATCAAAGACATTGGACACATTTCAATCTTACAGTTAAAACAACCATGGAAGGAATCAAAATCTTTAGATTCAGTTAGCAGTTAAAATCCTATACAATCTTATTTAGCATATAGCTCTTTGAAGCAAAATTCATAAACTTCAGAGCAAGGACCAAAGTCCAGGTTCCTGACTGGTTAGATGAAAGCTCTACACATTAAGTCACAGGATTTAAACCCATGTTTGAATATCTTCAGCTTTACCAAACCTGGGCTTTTCATCCAGCAGAATGTACTTTAACCATTGGAGGAGTATTATTCTGAGCAGGACTGTGGTCACCAGGGTTTGGCAGTACCTCTGTACACAGATGGGTTCCTACTTTCTCAGGCGACTTAAACTGGAAATGGCTCTCTGCTCAAAACAATAGATACTTTTTTTTTCCATTTGAGGCTAGAGACTCATTTGACACTCCCATCACAGAGGAGTTTTCTTTTCCCAGAACTTGTAATGTCCATTTTTTAGAGAGGTCTTAATCTGACACAGTCTAAATCCCTAAGCACCTGAGATAGCTAAAGAACTTTAAATGTCTTGGAAACATGCCTTATTTTAAGCAGAGCTGAGCTGTTCAGTCACCATGGAAGTGGAAAAGCCGGGTTGTGTTTTTTTGTTGAATCTTGGGGACTCTAAGCAGTATGCATTTTAAGGATCCTCCTGATCCTTCACATGGAAGCATAGACATCCTTGAGCCATAGAAACCTTTGTGTGATAGTTGTCTGTATTTAATCTGCAAGGTGAAAATTTTTTTTCTCATGCATTTCAACCCAAAATATTTGGTTCACTGTCGAAGGCTCAGCTCAGCTGATTGGAGAGCAAGAAAAGGGATCAGCGATGATTGATAGGCCCAGGACCCTGGGTGGAGGAAAGTCAATGAGTTGAATCAGTCTCTGGACAACGGTAGAAAAATGTTACAGAGAGCTCAGGAGAGTCAACATGACCTGCAAAAAGAATGCAAGAGATAAATAGAAAGGACCTATTAATACAGACATTCATTAAAAACTAGTGGGCTTTTAGTGTGTGTCATAATATATTTGAAACAATTCCTAAATAACAGCTAACATTTAGCTAAATTACTTCAATCTCCCCAGAAAGTGTGCTTTAAACAGCTGTATTCCTGTATCCAACAGGTTAAACATCTAGGTTTGCCATTTTAACACGTACAGTCATTCAGAGTTGGAATTTAGGGTAAATATTTGAGTGCTAGGATAAGCATATTTCATCTACCCACAAGTGGAATACTGTTAGCATTTCTCAGATTTGGATTGGGATTTTATGTTCTATATTTAAAATATTTAATCAGCATATCGTACCTTATGATTGCAAAACAGGACTCTAGACTGATCTGTGAGCACAGGTGCCCAAACTTTAAAGTATGTATGTGCTTAAAACAACAAAGCAAGTAATTTTATCTTTTTTTATTTATCATTTGATAAGCTATCTTTTAAAAATCCTCTTACTTTTGTTTGTAGTATGGAAGAAACACCTTTATAACATTGGCAAAATATTGGGTTTTACTTACTTCAGGGAATAAGTGGTGTGTTGTGTTCTTGCAATGATTCATATTTAGCTTGCCTACAAGGCAACAGTAACATATTTCTAGTTTATACTTTAATTTCTAGTAGCTTCTAGTTATTTCTTCAAGCTATGCAACAGAAAGAAGGTGTGATCCTAGATGGTGGGGTAATCCTGTGGTCACAAAGAGTTTGACTCTGGCACAATATAGTGATCAAAAATAATATAATTGAAACAGGCTGCCTTGCATTATTGCAAGGTATATGGGGTGCATCTACATTCCATACCATGGGTGGTATATCCCATGGCTATTATCCAAACTGCACACGTAAAAAATAAATTAATTTTCATATTGTGGCATGTCTAATCTGTTGAATTGGCTTAACTATAAATTCAGGGCAGAAAAGAGAGGAGTGAGAAGAATTTCTGCTGTCAGATATCTTGCTAGGAGATAGTCAGAACAAGCTACATCATTAATGACCTAAGTACTTGTTGTTGCTAATTGCTTGCTGGTTCTTACCCATCAGTGACTTTTGGCTCAACAGAGGATAGGCTCTGAAACAAGCTACAACCTTTAAAGGCCTAGTTAATACTGGTAATGAAAAAATAAAGAGGACAGAGTATGAACTAGATCCCCAAAGGAAGGTTAATATGATAATGTTCTGAGTCACTATACTAAATTTTATATGCCCAATGGTATCTACACCCCTGAATAAAACACCTAAACTCTCTAGTCATTGAACATATGAATGAGAATCAAAACAGACAATGTGTTAAATATGGAACTGCCAAAGTTTTCTAATAAAAACCCCTGATGGCAGAGTTAGGTCTTACCCTTGCCCTGTCAGTGGGATTAGTTACTTAATGCCGGGTGGTGGAGACATGCTTTTTTCAGGTCAGGTTCCATATTCTGCAGCCCTCTTGCGCACTGAGGTACCTAAACAGCTGCCTGCAGAAACAGGACACTTTGCAGAAAACAAATCCAGAGTTTTGGGACTGGAGAAAGAGAAAGTTTAACCCCTTAAGCCATAGATTGGAGGGATATTTGGATGTAAACTTTGTTCTAAGAATAACTCGTGCATTTTATGTGATATTCTATTTAGATAAAATACAAAACCAATGCAAAGACCTTTAAGTCTCCTCAGTGAGGTCTACTTCTTCCTTAGGCTATAAATTTACTTTTCCAGGCCTACATCAGTGCCTCATGAACCAGGACTGGAGAATTGTTCTAGCCATGAACTGTGAATTTCTCCCTTAGACAAACAAAGGTACTTAAATCCCAGAACAATTCCACTTCAGGCAACCATGTCCTTTTGTGACTCCCAGCTGAGCTTTCTAAGACTTGCAGCTCTTCTGAGAGCACTGTCTGCAAAGGAGACCTTAGAGCTGCATGGATAATGACAGGACTCAGGATGTTTTTCTGATCTAAGAGGTCTTGATGCTGCTGAGGATTCAGAAGTCAGGTAGGTGTCAGAGGAGATTTTTTGACCAAAACTACACATGCCTGAGTGAGGACAGTATTTGTCAAAAACATGGGGAGATTGAAGGGAACAGATAATTTCTGCATTCAGAGTCGGCATGAACTAGGTGAGCTAAGTTATTTAACAAGTGTGATATGTATGATTTGGTGGTACATATGAGATATGTGAGTGCATATGTGTATGGGTGGCTCTAGGAAAAGGGAATGGAAAGGCGAGAACTAAATTCCATAGAGGAATGGAAAAGAAATAGTAAACAGAATGTCTAATTGGAAAGTTTCTGAACAGCTGTCTCTAGAGATGTGAAAGTTTAATAAGTTCTGAGTAGGTTGGACAGATAACACAAATACGGTATTAGCTATATAAAGTATAAAAATTGAAATACATGCTCACTTCTTTTTGCAACTTATCAACTGCTGCTTAATGGAATTATAGTGGAGAATATCTTGCCCTTGACCTCAATATCCAATGATTCAAGATTAGAGCATCACTCTGAGGACTAGAAACACAGGCTCCTTCTCAGGATATTATAACTCTCCAAGGGGACAGCCTCAGGCTGGAGCCACAAACCTGCCTCTTGGCCTTTTATGCAGGTCAGTCCCCAATGACATGAAGCTATGTGTGTCAGGAGAAAACAAGAGTATGTGTCAGCCTGTGCTTATTAGAGCAGAAATATAAAACTATCTGTAAAGAGTTAAGCTCCCACAATCCCTGTGTTGTCTGGTATAGTTCAGAGCCATGTAGGAGCTTCTTTGATTTTTTCAGTAGTATGCATGGCTGCAGGACGACATTTAGATTCCTGAAGACCACAGGGCATGAGCATGTCCTGCATATGTGTGATGACAGGGAGATCATAGAACACACAGGTTCATATAAGACACTACACAAGCTGTATCTGTGTGGAAATTTCTGATCCTCTTCACCAGTGATCTTTCTGGGACTGCCAATTGCTTGTGCTCCTGGCACTACCTTCTCCAGTGGAGGACAAAAGGCAGCTCCATACTGCAATTTTCCAGTGTCTCTGAAGGGGAAATGAGAACTGCTGAGGAAAAGACAAAAGCTACCCTCTTAAGTAAGTCCCCTTTATTAGGGAGGAATACTTTCTGCTTTTAGGGCAACCAGGGACAATCAGGAGTGGCCTGAACTCTTTAGAGACAAAAAACAATGACCGGCTTGGGGGAAAGTCCTGATTAAGCTCCTCAGAAACTCCTTATTTATTCATACAAGCTACGTGCCTGTCTGTCCCTCTGTGCTATGAATGAGCCGAGATCCATGACTGATAAAGGACAAGAGTAGGAGGTCTCTTGTGCAGGTTTCATACCTCCTTGAAGGGTCCAGGCTGTTGAATGGCTTGGGGCACTTAGGCGCACTAAGCAGTGCCTTGAGCTTCTTCAGAATTAGACAAACCTATGGGAAATGTCTCAGCAGTCACAAGGGGTCTTAGCTTGTATCCATCTTATTTTCATGTTCTGGGAGACAGAAGTCAGGTTTTTATAAGAGCTTAATAAGATTAGGTGTGAAAGAGAAATACTGCTTGATAAACTACTGGTTTATCCACAGAGAAGTGCTTGCCAAGTAAAAGAACCTTCTAACTACTAACTAGAACAGTTTTATACAATTTTGTGATGTAATTTTAGTGTCTAATCCCTTTATATAATGCAGCATTTCTGTAGAATTATGGCAGAATTACTAATAAAACTTCTAGAAAGGAGGGAAGAATGGAAGATAAAAATAGCCGGAAAAGAGAGAAAGCAAGAAAGCAAGCAGGCAGGCATGTGCCTGCACTGGTCCATAGTAGACAAGAGATTCATAAATGGGAAGATTATCTTTTTCTAAGTTCAGGTTGAGCTTGTGATCACCACATCACTGTTCTCTAAGCCATGCTGCACTCCGGAAAAGGGCACAAACACAGACAAGTCTTTTCATATCCCCTCCTTGTATATTAGTAACAAAAAAACCATCAGTATTAGAAAGCCAGTTAATAAAGGCCTTGTTCCTGGGGGCAGAGGCAATGCCTCTGTTAACCTTGCAGGTGAGGTGGGCAGGCTGCTGTAAATGCAGTGTTTGGATGGTGTGGCCGGGACGTGCTCACAGTCTGCTTTGCTGGGAGTCAGCTCTGTGCATTTCACATACACCCACTCATGTGACCATCAGCAACCACTTAAGCCACCTGTGTCCTTGCCTTCAGTCTTATGCTAGTGCGCATGATAAACTGTGTGTACAGTAATTCACTGTGTTATTCATAACATGATATATAATTTGGTATAAAGAAATGTTTAAATAAGCTGTTATTACCTTGAAATTATCAAACATTGGAAGACATACAGTGTAAGAAACTCAACACTATCAACTGCAGTTGTGACCTTTTAGACTAACTGATCTGAACAGACTTACACCTGTAGCTGTACATCATCTTTTAATGTAGACATATCAAGTGAGAAGCAAACATGGTGTTTTCTAAAAGGTGTGTTGTCCGATACTGCACAAGACAAGAGCATGACTTGCCATATACTTTCCTTTTAGTTCTGCAAAAGTCAAGAACTTATACGTTCAATAAAAATTGATTATAAATTAGATTAATGGCAATTGTAATCTCATTAATTATATTTTTAATAAACGAATGCTGAACTGCGTTCAATTGTGTGGATAGAAAGCTACATTTTTTGCTATGCACTAGGCATCACAATTTTCATGCTTGTTTGTTCCATGGGATATTTAAACCAAATTTAAATCGTCGTGGGCAAGTTTTCTTCACAGTTCACAGGGCTTGAAGCAATAAAGAGCTCAGGTGCCCATCAGCTGGAAGTGCAACCCAGAGCCCTGAATAAGGTTTCTGTGCTCACTATCCAAGGCAATGGAAAATGAGCTGTTTCAGAGTGATATCTCAGAAACCCACTGGATGTGGACTCATCCCACTTTTGAACAGAAAGGTATTCGGTGAATTTAAATAAATTAAGAATTAGGTAGAAGCTGCAGTCAAGTGTACACAGTGTGGCTGATGTGCCAATACTCTGGTGACTCTTAGCCCTAGAGAGCTTCCTGCTCCTAGCTCCAGGCTGGGGACGATTGGGCTGCCCCTCCACTCCTCTGAACATCTGCATTTCCTTCTCTGGGCTTGCTGAGAGGAAGCAACATCGCTTCATGCCAGGTCCCCTGATCAGGGTGACCAGGAGACCATAACTTGGGGCACTCTGTGGACCCTGCCTTACATGATTCACTGGATTATGACTTTGGCTTTACATTACTCAGATCCATTTAATTTTTGTTTCAAGCACTTGAGACCTTAATTATATGTAGGCTAACGTTTTTCGGCCTCAGTGCATGAGAAGAGACAGTATTTTTACATCCATCAGTAAACAAAGAATTTATGAATAAAGTCACTCAAGCTCCACCTAAACATAAAGAAATAGTATAAAAGTAAGTTGAGAATAGGGGGAAAAGTTAGGGAACACTCATTGCAACTTCTGAGATCAGTCAGTGGGCTGAACCTGCCTTCTTCCCCTCAGGGATGCCTATTGGCATTCCTATCCACGCTAAATAATTTTATTGGGGCTTGTCCGTGTATTGCTTTGAATGCATTTTTGCAGTCAGCTACTATCACCAACAATCCTTGAGCCTTGCCACAATTTTATATTAATAAAGAGTGGTACTCTTAGTGTGTGAGTCCTTCATGGGCACTGACAGCCACTGGCAGTGGGTAATACACTCAGATAAAGAGGAAGACGCACTGAGGGATCATGAAGTGGGACGACCTGCAGAGGGGTCTCCTTTATGCTGTTGGTGTGTTTCCCTAAGTCAGTCAAACCACCCTCTGATCCAGAGGACCGCTCGGTGAAGGGTCTCCCTAACAGTATGCTGACAATCTGGTTGGGCACAAGGGTCTTGGCTTTCCTGACAGGCAAATTAAATACTAAGGTTCAAATAAACCTCCCCAGACTAAGGATCCAGAAAAATCTCTCCTTTCTGCATGTTACCTGTTCTTTAATACCTGTATCCTTTAAAATGTTCATATTCCACAAGCACTGCCATTCAATTCGACATTATGAAGACTGCATTTGTCTTTTTTTACTTCAGCTTAGTACAAAGGCATATTAATGCAAAGACATGGCAGATAATTTACTTATATACAAATAAAACCATACCATAGTACAAATTACCATTACATTAGTGGTGAGCAAATCATGGTCCAAAGTGGACAGCTGCAATATAAACCAGTGCTGGTAGTCAGGCAGATAGAGCTCTGCTATGGTGAGTCTAGATAGAAGCAACTACAAAAGCAGATAATTCAAACTCCTGACCCTGGAACACCTATTGAAAGGTTTCTCTTCTAAAGATACTGTCCTACAGTTGCTGAAGTTTTCAGGGAGAACCTCTCCAACTGCAACATTTAAAATTGCAATCCCCCTTCAAAAACCTACCTTGCTGTGTTCACAATACTATTCCTCCTATGTGGCACCACAGACAAAGTTGTTTGTTAGTCACACTATAATTCCCCCTCCTGGCATGAAGTCTCCTGCAGCTGTGCAGAGATTCAGGTGTGTCTAATCAGTGCATTGCAGGCAAGTGGAGGCTTGGTCTGCTCATACTCTCGGTCAGCACAAGGCTGCTCTCCTGATGGGCAGAGGTGGCTGAGCACACGGCCAAGTTCGATCAGTGAGCCCTCCCTAGGATGAACTGCTCTGAACTACTGAGACAGGAAAGCAGTCTTTGGTTTGCACTAAGGATGGTGCAATGAGCCCACATGTGCTGGGAGGAAAGGAAGAAATACTTCATATATTAACCAGGTAATGGTGAAGGTGCTGAAGAACTGATGGTGGATGGATGAAGTGAAGCCAGGCAAATTACTCCCCAAATCTGAGTCTGAAATACATGAACTTTAGACAAATTCCTCATGTAGATTTGCTCATAAAATCTTAATGATTTTTTATAAATTAAGAAAAATGTACAAAATTTAGGTTTCATTATGTCATTTTGCAATGCCACAAATGCAATTTTAAGAAATTGATGGAAATTTGACCGTGATGCTTAGAATTGATTCACACAAATTCATGGTGGAAAAACTTTCCAGTAAAAATCTGGGGATTGGACAACAGTGATAAAAAAAAAAAAATCTTATTTAAAAACTACATGTCCAGGACACAACCTGTGGAGCAGGCTTGTGTTACCTGAGGGTGACTGGAAGGTCTAACTAATCGAGCTGTAGGAGGCTTTAGGTAATTTTGGCTACAGATTTTGTTATATGCTACAGTGATAATCCATTTTGTTATACCTTATCAAGAACCTCTCCTTGCTAATATTACTTGTGATCTGTATTATGAAGACTGTATGTTTTGGGCTGAATATTTTCCCATATCAAAATGCTTAAGGCTGCATCAACATGTTCATCTCTTGTAAATGAGTGGAAATTAAAAACACTGAATAAAATGACACATACAACAAGAACATTTTCTGAGGTTCCCGCCTGCTGCCTAGGTGGAGCAGAAACCTCCACTGAGCTGTGACTTCACAGAATCATAGAATAAGCTAAGTTTGAAGGGACCCACAAGGATCATTGAGTCCAACTCTCAGCCCTGCACAGGACATGACCAAGAGTCACACCATGTGCCTGAGAATATTGTCCAAATGTATCTTGAACTCTGTCAGGCTTGGTGCTGTGACCACTTCCCTGGGGAATCTGTTGCCCAACCATCCTGTGGGTGAAGAAGCCTTTTCTAATATCCAACCTAAACCTCCCCTGACACAGCTTCAGGCCATTCCCTTGGGTCCTGTCACTGGCCACCACAGAGAAGAGATCAGCGCCTGCCCCTCCTCTTCCCCTCATGAGGAAGTTGTAGACAGCTATGAGGTCTCCCTTCAGTCTCCTCTTTTCCAGGCTGAACAGACCAAGTGACCTCAGCCGCTCCTCATACGGCTTCTTCTCAAGGCCCTTTACCTTCCTTGTTGCCCTCCTTTGGATGCTCTCTAACAGCTTTGTATCTTTCTTATACTGTGGCACCCAAAACTGCCCACAATATTTAAGGTGAGGCCGCCCCAGAGCAGAGTAGGGCTGGACAATCCCCTTCCTTGCCCGGCTGGTGATGCTGTGCCTGATGCACCCCAGGACACAATTGGCCCTCCTGGCTGCCAGGGCACTGCTGACTCAAATTCAACTTGCCATCAGCCAGGACCCCAAGGCCCTTTCTGTGGTGCTGCTTTCCAGCAACCCATTCTCCAACCTGTACCTACGTCCAGGGTTGCCCCACCCCAGGTGCACAATCTGGCACTTCCTAATGTTGAATTTCATATGTTGGTGATTGCACTGTTCTCTGATTTGTTGAGGTCTCTCTGTAGGGTCTCTCTGCCTTTGAAAGAGTCAACAGGTCCTGTCAGTCTTGTATTGTCTGTGAACTTGCTCAGTGTCCCTTCCTGTCCTGCATCTGAGTCATTTATGAAGATGTTGAAGAGCACAGGGCTGAGGATGGAGCCCTGCAGAGCCCCACTAGTGGCAGGTCACCAGTCTGATGTCAGACTGTAATTCACTGTAACCCTTTGTGCCTGACCCACAAGCCAGTTATTCACCCATCACATTTAGTGTTTATCCAGCTGAGTGCTGGACATTTTGTCCAGAAGGATCCTGTGACAGACAGTATCAAAAGCTGTGCTGAAATCCAAAAGGATTACATCAACTGGCTTCCCTTGGTCAGCTGGCTGGGTTACCTTGTCATAAAAGGAAATCAGGTTTGATAAGCAGGACTTTCCTCCCATGAAGCCATGCTGGCTGTGACCGATGACTGCATTGTCTTTCAGGTGTTTTTCAACACCTCCCAGAACAATCTTCTTCATAACTTTATCAGGCACTGAAGTGAGACTGACAGGCCTGTAATTTGGCGTTCTCCTTATTGTCCCTCTTGAAAACTGGGACAACATTTGCAGGCTTCCAGTCAGCCAGGACCTCTCTGGATTCCCCAGACTGTACAAAAATCATCAGGAGAAGTTTTACAATAACATCAGCAGCTCTTTGAGGATTCTTGGATGAATCCCATCTTTTCCCATAGATTTGTAGGGATCCAGCTGGAGAATCCTGCACAACTTCAAGGTTGGCTGGGAGTTGATCATTCTCACAGCCATGGTCCTCCAACTCAGGGCACCAACTCTTGGTCCATCATCCATGTTGAGGACTGAGGCAAAGAACATGTTAAACACCTCTGCCTTGTCCATGTCCCTGTTTGTGAGGTGACCATCCTCATCCTGTTATAGGTCAATGTTAATTTTAGACCTGGTTTATTACCATTAACATATTTGAAAAAATTGTTTTTATTGTCCCCCACAGTTCTGGCAGCTTCAACTCCAGTTGAGATTTGGCTGTATGAATTTTCTCCCTACGGGGGCAAACAGTATCTCTGTATTTTTCGCATGTTACCTGACCTTGCCTGCACTGGGCATACACCTTCCTAATTTGCCTTATTTCCAAAAGAAGAATTCTGTTCAGCCAAGCTGACCTTCTGCCTCGCCTGCTTGACTTCCAACACTTGGGAATTGCCTGCTTCTGTGCCCTTAGGCAGTGAAGTTTAAAAAGTGACCAGCACCGTTGGACTTCAGCACCTGCAAAAACATTTTCCCATGGGACCATACTTACTAATTCCCAGAGCAACCTGAAGTCTGTCCTCCTCATGTCCAGAAGCTGAAGTTTTGCTTCTTTTCCTCCTGTTAACAGAGTTTTTAAACTCAATCGCACAGTGGCCAAGATGGCTGTGAATCACTGCTTCCTTCATGGGATCCACTCTGTTTACAAGGAGCAGGTCAAAGATTTGAGAGGAAAGCAAAAGGCAGAACAGAGAAATAGCACAAAGGAACCAGCACAGCATAATCCCACTGTACCTGAGTGGATTTCCTAGCAGAAATCCCTACCTGGCTGATAAGTACTACTTAGGGCAGCAATAGCTTTCCTATTCAGGATCTATCTTCCTGCAGAGCCTAGAGGATATGACAAAGGTAGGCTGGATTTGGGTGATGAATACCGAGGAGATTGGCTCTGTCCTTTATTGAGTGCAGGCACATGCCCTACTTATTTAAGTGAGAGGCAGGTGTAGTCAGCACTGCCAGCCAGACCAGCAGGGATGAGAAATATTTAGGGTACAAATGCAGCAAATTCTGCATTGGAGCAAAATTTGGTTCACTGCTTTGCAGCATATATGTAAGCTGTTTGTGCTTGGCACCACATTTAATTCAGTGCTTGAACATGTCTTGGCACAACAAAGTCCAAATATTCAAGTCTAAGAAGTAACAGCTGTATTTTTAAAGGTAGGGATAGTGAAATCAATGAAAGATGCTTAAAACATCTCCGAAGGTGTTTAGATTTTAATTAAATATACACAATTTTTTTCCTTTTGCAAAACACTTTCAGAGCACTACTATATAATTTTCACTCTAACAAATAAAGAAATTTCAAGGTGGAAGGTTGTACTAGGGCCAGTGTGAAAGCTACAGACCAAATAGGGATAAATATCGCTAAAACTTGCTGACTGTTTCATCTGCAGGAAAGAGGGATTGCAGGCTGATGGGAGCTGACAGGAGCCGGAGCTCAGGGATGTGACTGTCCCAGGAGCCAAAATATTCTCTGACATCTTTGGCAAAAAATTACCATCATTATTACAATCTCCTGCATAGCACAGATCAGGGAACTTCAAATAAACGATCCCAGAATAAGAGACAGTGTCTTTTAAAAACAGACCTACTCTTGATTTAAGGAGAGTGAATGAGAATGCTTTGTATCCTTTGATAGTCTGTTCCAGTGGTTAATTATTCTCACTGTCAGAAATGCATGTCTTTGTTCCTTATTTGGATGTATGCTAATTTCAAACAGGTGTTTTCTTTTGATTGTGCAATTAAAACACTGTAAAGAAATCTACAAGGCACTTCAGACAAACGAACGGAAGTTCTTAAAAACTTCTTTATTGTAAAACTTCACAATTGTATAATTATGATAAAACTGTTTTCCACTCTCCCTTTAGCTGGCTTGTAATGATTTTTCAAAGAATTTGGCACTTTAAAACTATAATTAGGATGTAAAGTTGTAAGACATTTTTATTTGTATAAAAAATATAGATTTTATTTTTAATTGGGAAAAATACTTTAAGGTAGTAGTTAGCTTAACTGCTATGAGGCTACATTTTTTCCCAATCCAAATGGGACTGCACTGTGTGAGATAAACCATTCTGAACCAACCCCAAATATAAAGCTTTTTAGAGAGTCTCACTTCTCAAAGAATAAAAATGAAGAATTATAATGATTAAATTATAACTATTGAGACCCATGTGCTGTTGCTACACTGAATACAGAGTCAGAGTACGTGCCTGATCCACCTCTTCATGGCCCATGATGCCCTTTCCCCACATCCATGATCTTACAGCACTTCTTTGGCCGTGTGGGCGTGTGCTCTGCGAGTTCTTGGCAGTGCAGCTGCTGCTTGCTGACACACACCACACACAGCCCCTGGCACCTGCTCCAGGAAAGGCAGCAGCAGCAAAGGTCACTGCTGAAGGGCCAGAAGGAGGTGTGAAGATCAGCCAGGGGTGGCTGTGATGGTGGTGGTGGTTCAGACTAGAGCCTGCACACAGCTGGAGTAGCACGGGCCCATGTGACGGGAAGCACATCTGGTGGCAGTGGCATGGCATGGCATGGCATGGGAGGACAGCACTACGGCCTCAGCTTCTGCCTTCCACAGGTGCAGCTGGAGAGATGAGGAAGTCTGGTGTGCTGTTTGATGTCTTTATTGTTATGACTTCCCTCACCAAAGCCCAGCCTTATGTCCTCAAGTGTATGTCCTAGCATATCTCACTGTGTATTTCCTTCATTTTTCACATGCATTATTAGCAATGAGAGCTTGAAGCATGTCAGAAGACAGCAGAACTTTGAACATAGCAGAGTCTGCCTCTCAGAGTTAAAAGGAGTTCTGGACATACAGGACATGTAGTTTGGACTGAATGTAATTTGTACTGCTCACCTTTTTCTTTACTTTTGCACAAGAGGTAGCGGAGAAAAAAATGGCAGAATAGGAAGCCAAAATCTACTTAGTTAGCAGAATTTCTTTAGTTTCTTAAACTTCCGTGGCAGGTTAGATCTGCTGCAGCACGAGGTCTTCCAGCAAGATGTCAAGATGTGACTTTAAGCTGCCTAGTGGGAAGAAGTGATAGGGGAGCTCACAAGTGAAATGTCAGGAAAGAGGCATAACATTTGGCACATTTGTGAATGTGCCTTGTGATTTGGGGTGCTCAACTGAAACAGAATATGGGCCAGATATCTTTGACGGACACAGGAGCTGCTGTTAGAAATAGTAGCTGCAACGTCTCACATGTGCTGGAGTCATGTCATAGTCAACGGGGCACTGTGGGTCATGACATAGCACAGAATTTGCACCTGCAGTGTCTGCACAGAAGGATCCACAGATGCGCTATTCTCACACCTGTGTACATCAATAGCTTTTCCAAGATTAGAGATGTTGACTTGTATAAAACTAGAAACAAATAAGTTCATGTAGTGAATAATAATTTTAAAATTCTTGCATTATTACAGTTTGCACTGACATGACAGCATAAATTGAAGTTTGCATCACTGTTTTAAAAGCAGTTTGATCTCAGATATCACATTTGCTGCTAAGTCCAAAGTAAGTCAAGCTAAATGAGAATGAGATTTACAGATAGTTTTTTTAAATGTTATCTTTTCATTTATTTTTATTTTTATTTCACAAAGTTTTGTCACATCCTACTGTGCTCAGAAAACTTATTTTATAAAAGTATTATCTTGTTATGGTGAGAGGTTTTTGTGAGTCGCACTACAGTGAGAAAAACAATGCTATATTTGTCAGTCCAGCAGCACTAATGTAGCTATAGAATAGAGCTGTGTCCCAGGCACTGCATGAATCTTTAACAAGGCTATCAGTACTCCACTTAGATGCTATAGTTATGGTCACATTAGGAATAACAGCTAAACCAGCTAAATGTGGCTTCCAAATCATTATTGCTAATGCTTATGTACTAGATTTGGCAGAAATAACACAAATTGAATTTTAAATGTCCAATATGGTCAGGCTGAATTGTCAGTGAAAAAAAGAATTGCTTTTGACCTTGTAAAGTGAGCACATAATTTTCTTTTGTGAATTTATTCAAATTCTGAATTTAAATGAGCATATATGCACCTAAAGCTGCGAACTATAAAAGTAAGAATGTAAGAGGAAACTAAGAATTGATGGTATGGCAAATGATGCGGGTTTCTGAGGTCTCATATATTCCTTTCACAATCTCACAACCATTACCTCCAGTTCTTTTTAGTTCACCACACCAGAGAAAAGAGTTAGACAAAGTGAGTAAGTGAATTCTCCATCATTCTCTTCTTTATGTTATAGTGAGAATCAATAAATGCCCATTCAAAGGGACTGAGTTTAAGCCACTCATTAATCCTGCCTCACAGAGATTCTAAAATATTATTTTCTTTTCTTTGGCGTCACCTTTAAACATGCAAAATGCAGTTTATGGAAAGTGGGAATTATACAGAAAAGAGGTTGATAGATGGTTAGGTGAGTATTTATATGCAGAAAATTCAGAGTTTATCAAGCAAATTCTCATATAATCTGTGATTGGGCCACTTGTAGCACTTGTAGCTTAGAAATTTTTTTCGCTTAGGGACCTGATTTCTCTCTGTGCTCATTTTTTTCCCCAAGGATTTATGTTGCTTCACAGAAAAAGTGCATACTTGAATGTAAATAGCATTTAACAACATTTTTGAAATAATAAACTTTGAATATAGACAAAGAAATGCTCAATGCAACAGATCAGATTCAATAAACTCGTTCAGAACAGCTCAGAATTACTTTGTTTGTGTATCCCAATATTTTTTCCATCTATAGCTGCCTTTTCAGTAAAGAAGGAATTAAATATTAAGATCCTCTAAAGATCAAAGCATTGAGCAACTGTGGCAACTTTCATCACTTATAACCTTGTGAAACATATTGAAATTCATTTATATTTTCCCACCCAGGCTTTCAGTACTGGGACTCACAGCAGTAGGTGTTCCAGCTGTTTGAACAGTGCTGTACAGACTGGCTATCAGGAAGGTCTGCTTCTGTTTGATTTGGTGTTTATTTTGGCAAAAAAACCCCTAGAGTTAATGTTTGGTACTCTAAAACAACTTTAAAACTTGCTTGGGAGTGGACCACTCAAGGTATGTACAACCATATACAGATCTGTGCTGGAATACAGCTCTGGTTTGGAACAGGGTAACTAAATGTGCCTGAGCTAATAGCCTACCTTGGAACACAAATTGATTTTACAAACTTGATTTGGTTTGCACCCATCTACTCAGATGTAAAATCAATTGTCACTCATACCAGGGTCTACCTGGAATGCCAGAAAAATAAATAATTTGCTAACTGAACTCAGCTGACTGCACAGGAAGATACTCCATCATGAAGAGAGGAGGGAAACATGCAGCTGGGACTGTGGGGAAAAGGAAACCTGCCTTTCCAGCAGCAATTCGCTCTAAAACCAGCTGTCAGCATGCACCCCTATTATGTGAAAGGTTTAGTGCAATGTAACATTATAAACTAAGCATTTAAAAATAAATGCATAAAAGGTGTTAATGAAAAAGGATTTAATTTCCTTGAAATTGGTATTTTTAAAATCTTTAGGATTCCAGCATTCCTGGAGAAAGAATTTTCAGGGTAGCCATATTTTACATTTTATTTCTGTGGAAAGTTGGTGAATTTGTAGGAAAGTCAAGTCACATACTCTACTGAGTGATAGAGAAGTATGTACAGAGCTTCTTGTCTCAATAATTCATTGCAGTACCAATCCTATTCTGTAATGTTAATGGGATACTGTACAAGACTACAGTGTATAGGAAACCACTCTTAAATACATTCATCTCCTTTCCATCACAACCACAAGAAGAGAAAGACAATAGCAGGATGGATTTTATGTCTATTCAGTTATATTTTGTGCACAAAGAGAGTACAAATATATTGTTAGTCTTGCTCTTTATTAATTGCCTCACTAGCTATTGACTCAAGATCAGGTGGTATATTTTCAAAAGCATTAATAACCTCTTTGTGTTCTAGGTCAGTCTTCCTCAGCGTTTTAAGGATGATAATTCCTTATTTCAAGTCAGTATTACAAACACCCCTACATTTGTAGAGTAAGAGTAAAAAATGTTTATACATGGTAATACAACGAGCCGGTTTAATCCAGTGTGTGCTGAAAGAATGGCTCCATCCATGCCTGAAAATCAGCCCTGAATGGCACGTCTGGGGCCTCCATACCCTGACTGTCTCCGTGTGGGATGTGACCTATCAGTGCCCTAGGAGGTACTCATCTTCCCTATCCGTACGAGAGACCAAGACAGCTTGCATGCATCCAGCTCTTGTCCCAGCTGAGACAAAAAAAAAAAAAAGAAATTTGCACCCAGGCTGGAGAACTGGGAAATGCTACAGTCAGCATTTTGATTTTAGTCAGAAAACACTGGAGACTGAAATAGCAAGGAGGAGTCAGTTGTGGTGGTTGGGAGGAGAGGATCTCACAGATCTCAGGTACCTTGATGGTTTTGACATCCTGAGAGTTATTCTTGGACTACTTTCCTTTGACATGGGCTCTACTTATACTTTAAACTCTTTGCAGACGCACTAATTTTGCAGTCACGAACTATCACAGCATGATGACATAGCACTGCTGCAGGCAGATGGTGGCTGCAGGCTGAGGAGGTGTCTGATGTCCAATTCTGTATTTCTGCTCTTACTCACACAGCCCAGCACTCAATTTAGAAACAACAAATACATGCAAGCTTTGTCACAACTGCAGTGCCTCATTTCTTCACCCCTCAGGCTTCAACTGGCCTTTCGATTTTATGGAACCTCTGAAATTTTCATCTTCCAGTCCAGTACTTCTGGCACCAATTCACTGCATTCACCATTTGCATTCACCTTGGCAAACTAATAATCTGTTTCTGCACTCGAACCCTTCTCTCCTTGATGGCATTACAGGACAGTTTAGCCATTTGCCAGTCTTTTAAATGCACAGTATCATTAATTCCACACAGAAGCATACTGGAGAAGTAATGGCTTCCCATATCTGAAATAATGGGCAACCAGTGCTTGAGGTTGTATTAAAACTTAGATAAAATAGCTGAGAAGACTACAGGCATTGTTTTGTCTGTCCAAGACAGATGGGTCCATCTGGGTTTGCTGTTTTCATGTTTCTGGGCTTTTTTTGGCTCCCACAGAGTTAGGAAGTAACTCTGTGTGTCTGACAAAACCCGCCAGGCTGGGAAAACTTCTAGGCCTGAGATGGTTTGTGTGACCTAATAGTACCGGGCCCAAATTAAACATGTCCTTGCAGGTTAAGTAGAAAGTACTGTGGAGTATGAGAAAATTAGTGGAGCAACATGGAATCAGTTCAGATCCTACGTATCCAGAGCAAATAAATGTGGTAGGAGCCAGTGTGATTCCGAGGGATCAGCTGGTGTTGCTGTGATGTTTGTGAGTGTTTCCAGCTCTGAAAGTGACTTTAGGTTTGCATGAGCTCATTCTCCATGGAGCCAACTGGACTTTTTTATTCCATCTCCAAGCCATATGGAGAGTAGTCAAAACCTTCCCAAAGCCATAAGCCAAGCTGGGAAGGGATGTTCTCCCATGCCTGCTGGACCAAAACTGTCAGCTGCATCTGGGGCATGGACATCCACCGCCAAATTATATCATCAAGGATAAAAATACCTCAAGACAATTTAAAAAATCACAATTTATTAAGTTCTCTCTTATCTTTTGTATCCTCATTGGTCTGAAGTACTTCAGGTATGGCTGCATGGTCTGTTTGTCTCAGTCTTGTGTTTTCTAGTTTCAGGTGGTGTGTGCGTGACAGAGAACACAATTTAATGTCTCTTTAGACTTTCCCCTATGTAAATATAGGTGCTTCCTCTTCAGGAAGGTGATTTGCTGTGACCTTTCAAAAAGCTGGTTATCATTAATCTTTGGCTGCTTGGGATTTGCCTTTATTTACCCCCTGCAGTCTTTAGAAACTGCAGTAAGTGCTCCTTGTTGTGGCCACTCAGGCAGCAACCTCAGAGTTTGCAAGACTCTAAAGACAGGTTTGTAGTACTGTGCTCATGGTGTGTTTAAGTAGTCCTGGATTCCCTAACACAGGTTTCACCCATTTCAGGAACATTTCACCCAGGCATCCAAGTACTTAAAACATGAACATTTCACCCAGGCATCCAAGTACTTAAAACATGGTCTTTAAATTGGAAATACAGCTCATGGGGTGTGGCTTTGAAGGTAATACCAGTTTTTATCAAGTCAGATGTTTAGTTTAGCACTGTGTTGCTCTCTGTAAGCGAAACTTTATATAGCACTGTGTAAAACAAATTCAGATATGGTGGAAAAGTACATCACTGTTCCCAAGATAAGGAGAAATACAGTTTCAAGTGCAATATTTGTACTCAGACCTGTTTTCTGCCTTTGAAACAGCAGTGGGTCAAAAGACAGATAAAATTTCTTGAAGTGGATAACTCACAGATCATTTATGGCTATTGTTTTCTGTGTGGAAACACCATCTGAAGTCTACGACAAAATGTTACATTATTTCATCAGGTTTGCATGAAAATTGTGCTGCTTAAGACTGAATAAAAATACTGAAATTATTCTGTATTGAATTTCTTGATCATTGTAACTGGTACTTAAAGAAGAATGGAGTACCAAAACATAAAATAGAATTGTATGTTATAGAAAAACTGCTTGTTGGAAACCAGTTTACAACTGCATAGTGTATTATTCCATCAGCATTTAAGTAATTGTCATGACACATTTTAGATAACATCAACCAAGCTGGAGTTTGCATTGTGTCTCTAGGGTATTTTAGAAAAGGAAAATAAAAGTAGATGTAGGGTGCTGGTTTTGGAGGTTTTTTTCCTATTTGATAGGCTTCTTCACATAAAATGATTTCATTAATTAAGCTAGTAGGAGCTTTACTGTGACGTATTTTCTGTGTCCAAAAGGCCTTCAGAATATATGAAGTCATAATGCAGCAAAATAAAAACTGTACCACAAAATGTAAATGCAGTATGTACAGGTGAAACAATAATACACATGAATAGAGGAGACATGAAAATTGCCACAAAATATGATAAACCCAGTTTCAAGGAAAGACTCACAAGTGGTTATTAGTGAATTGTGGAGGTTTCTGCATGAGGGAGGAAATCAGATCTAATTGCTGCTCATTGCATATCCTGTTTATTCATAGAGCATCTTTAGAAAAATGTGTATTTCCACTTAGACTGATACTAGAAAAAATAAAAAAGTCTACCAGAAGATTTCCCAGAACTTCAGTTTCTTTTATTGTGTGAGTTCTTTTCACTAAAATGAAAGTTTGTCACTGCAAAAGTAAGAAAACCAATCAACAACAAAAACTATCCTTAAACTCCTAACTTTTTTCATATTTAAAAGACAGATAGAGTGAAGGTATGCTGAATTTAGAAGTTACTTGGTAAGGACAAAAGCAACATGCCTACACAATGTCTGCAAGCTTTTCTAGCATCGTATTCTCAACTTCAAAGATAGGCATTTATGGCAGTAAGACCAGGGTGTGAATCTACAGTATCATTACACAGGCGAAACTGAAATAAACATCTACTTTATGTCTACTAAGAGCCACTTTCTAATCAGTAAAACCCAATAAATGGTTAGATCTACTATTACTGTGGAAATGAAGAACAAGATGAAGGTAAAGAAGTTCCTCAGAAGAGCTGAAGGCTGTTGAAACCTCTCCCAGCTGTCCTCAAACTCTGCTTAGTAAGGGCTGCTAAATATCAGTAACACAAATGTTCAGTTCACAAGTAAGATGCTGTAAGACCCTCCATTAACCTACTCTCATCTGATCAACACCTAGCATTTGAAATTTATTCTCCCCCAAGTGTAGTGGGAATATTTTAAACAAAACACAGGAAATCTTGATTTTTTTTTCTGTACATTTCTATTTTATTGGCATTTTTGTGCCCTGAAAGCTATTACATGAAACAACTACTACTCATATTCATACTCTTTTAATAGAATAAAAATGGAATATCAATAGATGAATTTTAATTTTTGGCACAATTTAGAGCAAGAAAATATTCAACAAACAGTGAGATTCTTTTGGGAAACACAGTTTTAAATACTGCTGATGTTCCATATTTCATTGTTCTAAGCATTCTAAAAAACGTAATGGTACCTTTTTAATACATGCTGGGGCAATTTTTCCACAACTACATTTCTCCTTTTACTAATAATATCAGTAAAATTAATATTTTCAAACAATTTTCACTGCATTAATATGTTGTTTTCCCTCAGTGTGGGTTCTAAAAAGAATAATTATGGTAGTTTGATAATGTTGTTTAAGCTTGAAACACAGAGAAAACTTTCATAATAAATCTCACATCATACCCTCAGTAGACAGGATACAGTTTGGGCTGGCTTGCTGCACTCCTAATGGAGGGAAATGCTGTCTCTGTGAAGTCCCTCTTCTCACATATCTGTCTTAAAAATAACATCAATAAAGATGTGATATGCCAGTAACACTCATTAGGGCAGACCTGAAGCAATTCAGACTGTGGATTAAATTTCTAGATATTGAAAATTAATCTAAAATTCTGACACTAAGTAACGCTCACATTAGCATCATAATATTTGTATCTGAAATGTCCCAACAAGAAGTGATGTGATTCACTGGCTGATGCCCATCTTGACGGACAACACATAAGATTTTCTGGTCAGTGAAACAGGAAACTCAGTTTCAGGAAATGCGTCTGCTTGCTTACATTTCACATTTTTCAGGCATGGAAATCCAAAACCTTGATGAAGAAAAGAACATGCATGCTTTCTGCATGGCACTTTATATGAGCAGTCTGGTACCTTTTTTTTTATATTTTAGTGAAATTTGCTGCAATACAGCCTGTACTACAGGGAAAGTAACAGCCTTTTTCATATATAATCGATACTGTACCAACCCAGTTCAAAGACAAGTCAGACTAACAATACTTTGAGATGGCTGGCACATTATGCATTCTGGAAATTCTAATTTTATGTAAATTTGGAAAATGTATGCATGTGCCAGAGTTTCTCTTTGTTCATGCACTGTTTTAGCATGTGTAAGTAGGAGAGGCTGCCATACAACACGGGTTGCAAAACAGCAGATGGGGGTGATTTAGTCTCTGAGGAACTCTAATTTCCTCTGAAAAAGTACTCAGGTTTGTTATTTTATTACTATGGGGAAATATATATTTTAAAATATATTAACAATTAGTGCTTGTCTAGTTGGAAAATATCTCAGAATACCTTTAAGAAATAGTTCTCTCTGTGGACACTAATTCCTCTGTAGGAGTCCACCGTGAAAATGGATTAAGCTAAACTGGAATAAACCCCCGAAGTCTTAGTGTTGCAGAGCATCTACAGAGAGACTTAGAGCAGTTATTGTGTTAGAAAATCATGCCCTGACATATTTTGTTGCAACTTCCCCATACAGACAGACCCACACTTTATTTCCTCCAGATGCAGTTACGAAATGATACTATTTCTTTCTGCATTTGCTGATAAAATTCTGCGCTGAAGACTGATTAGGGGTGACTAAACTTTGCAGTCAGAGGTTGAATAGTGCATCCCTGAAATACTCATTTTATGCAGATTTAAAAAATAAATACATTTACAATGGTTTCCTCTTTGTTCTGCCACTGTTCTGGCATGTCAGATTAGTGGTAGATGCCACACAGCAGGAGCTAGGAAATTCTGTCTGAAAAAGAGATGAGGTTTAGAGTAATTTTAGTTGCTGTCAAGACCGGAGTTCCCAAGTAAAGGGATACATTTAATACTGTTGTAATCAGGATATTTTAAACATTTAAAGAGTTCATGTTTGTGTTGTCAGATTGTTTGCTGGAGTTTCATACCCAAGCAACTGTATGCATGTGGTGAGGGTGAAGGAAAAAAAGAAGATTTTATTTTCTGTGCTCTTTTGCATTACTTCAATCTCAAAACAATTGCAACTAATACAATTTTGATGTGTCCAACTGATATTCCTGAAATGCTCATTTTGGTTATTACATTTCAGATACAAAATGCAAAAGGTAGCTCTAGGTCTTGTTGGCAGTAGGATGACCCGCCACTTGCCTGAGTTTGTGCAGAAGTTCCCACTGATTTCAACTGTAGAGGATCAGAATATTTATGACAAATTTATGGTGTTTGGCAAAAGCGTGCTTAGATTACAATGTCTACAAACTTTGATTTTTCTAGAAAGCCAAGATATATTTGCCTGTAGAAATACTATATTCAACTGAAAATCCATGATCCACCTATATTCAACTTGGATCTCCTGAACATATTATTAGGTAACAAGAATATGTTGAATTTCTTTGGAAAAATACTTGCTGTCATGAAAAGAATTACTGAAATACTGTTCACAAAACAGTCACAAAATTTTCTGTGGTGATGAGCCTTTAGTGATTAACAGGCTGGCTTGGTTTCCAGAGTTGCCCCACTCAGCATTTATGGGACTTTCGAGTTTGAATCCATGTGTTTTCTTGAATGCTTTTCAGCTCCTTTTGTGTAGGTCAGCCGTATAGGATTGTTCTTTTCCTTGGCCTCTTGCTCATATTCAGGCCTAGAATGTCTACAAGGCACATCTTCAAAATGAAATGAAACCAAATAGCCAAACAGCTGAGGGCCCAGGAACAGGCCTGCTAAGTTTCCCTGACAAAGAAAGCATTTTTTCCTCAGAATAACTCTTTCATGGAGGCTTAAAATTAAGTTTCAAGGAAATTAATTTTACTTTGCAGACCTCTAGGAACACACATATGGAGTCAGCTACCACATTCCAGACAAAGTACCGCATTTCAAGAGAGGGTATGATATATAGCAGCTATGGAAGTATATGTGACCATTTTCATCTTTCTTTTTATGTGCAGGTGTGTATAGCAGGATCCTGATCTTGGATCTTATGTTCTGGTGGATGCAAGGACCCAACTACCATTATTGTGTCCAGCTATGAAGAAATAAGTAGCATACTTTGGATTAGAGAGAGAGAGAGAGAGAGATTCAGCCTGTGGGCTGGGATACGGAAGTGTTCTCATTTTTAGTTTTCATCGGTCAGGATTCTATTTTATTCTATCTTTTGCTCCTTATAAATCATACAAAAAAATTTGAAATCTGAAGCTTGCTGTTTGCACTTGAACCTAATGTCAAAATGCTTTTGCTGCCTTACTTGTGAAGTAGACAACCTGTGTTGAATGTCCTTGAAATAGTAATATTGGTAGGCTCTAACCTTTTTCATGCAAAGCAATCTGGGTTCAGAAGCATGGATAAACCAAATATTCTTAACATTCCCTAGCATACACTCTCCCCTTTGAAGAGAGGGTTACAAGTATTAGCTTTAAATTATCAGCAGGAGAAAAAAAGAGTAATCTAACTGCCCTTTCACAGTCCAAGAATCTTGGACCCTAAAAGAAAGAGGTGCAGAAGCTTTACTTGTCCAGAAGCAGCACCAACAACACTTACATCTGCCTCTTAAGGAAATGCAAAATCTATCCCGTAAGTGCTTCACTAAATACACCTTCTGTGACCCTCATAATGTTAATTTTACATAGTCAGTAAATTATATATTCAATTTTCACAATTGATATGGGCTTGGATCCAGTCTTGGTCCGAAACTATTAAGTTTACCAGTGTGTAACTTCACTGAGTAGCTTTGCATAGCTAAATATTTTCAACAATTGAAGTGAAGTTGTGGTTCACATTAATTCAGAAACAGGCATGATCCAAAGAGACCCTGCAGAACATGACAGCTGACTCTCCAGAATAGGCAGATTATATTAAAGTCTACAGTATATCCTAGAACACAGATACAAGCTAAGAAGCTGGTATAGTGGTATGACTGAAGCAATGTAAGTATATATAAATAGTCTTCCTATTTTAATAAATATTAGTTCTTCTCAAATTAGTAAGACATATTTCCATAGTGGAACAGTGAATGAAAAAAATATAATTTTATCTCACCACTTAATCATATTTAAATTTTGTATTAGTCATACATTCTTTTTTTCCTTTGCTTTTTTTTCCCCTGCCTGGTGTTTTACAGTTACATCCTAACACCCACTTCTTTCAGGCTATTTCCACAGCTCACCTCTTTTTTTGATCCACTTATGAAGGGTGTATCCTTCACCAACAAAACTTGTTTTGTCTGTCATATTTCCTCTCTGGTAGCAATGTCCAGCCTCAAGGATTCACATGATCACTGCATGCCTTACTGATGCAGTAAGAGAGGTATGCATTTAAAATTATAGTGTATGGGGTTCAGCTGAGGTTTTGGGCTGCGCTTGCGCATGCAAAAACTCAGATCCTAAGGAGATGGACTATGCGAGAGGTTTTGCACCCAGAACAAAAAGATGCTGTATTTAAGCTCTGCTTGTCTTCTCAGATGAAAATTGCAAAAAGTGGGTGACAGGGATGTGTGGGTGTAATTGTATAATTAGGCACATGCTGCTGTATTTTAGCACATACTGTCCCCTGCTGGGAATAATCATACTACTGGTAAAAGCGAAGCTGTGTGTTCATCCTTCCATTCAAAAAGGTAGGCTGGTAAGGCCTCCTTTGTCTTTCTCTTTCAGAAAAAGTTATGATTTCTCTTGATCACCACCAGGACCAGAATGTAAACATTTCCATTTGTTGAGGATTTCATTCCATCAGGTGGTATTGCTGTATGTAGGATGCAGCTGAAGGTGCTGCAGAGGCTCCCACAGGAGGGGAATGGCATAGCTTGGCCTTTCCATGGGACAGGCTGCCACGTGCCCACCAGCATATCTGATACTCCTACTGGTTGCCCTAGGGAAAAGCTTCTCATACAGTGTTGGTGACTGCCTGCTGGTGCACCGCACAAATCCCACAGAGCTTCACAACCATTTTATTTTTCCAGAAGCTGTCAAATGGAAAGGAGCCCTCTCTGCAACTCCCTGTTCTATTGCAAAAATGAGGGATGAACATTAACATTCCCCTCCTCTCCCCAGAGGTCGATTGACTTTCCTTCCCCACTACCACGCGGTCAGTGGAAATCAAATGTCTGGGGCAAGAGGGCAGCCTGGCTGCTGTGGCCTGTGGCCTGACAAACATAACAGGTCTTCTGGCCTGACCACAATTCATGCCCACCCCTGCTCTTGCCCACCTTGAGCTTGCTGGAATTCCCTAGCCAATGGCCTGCAAGGTTATTTCAGTGCCCATGCGCTCAGCAGCTGCACACCAATGCAGTCCTCTCGTGAACAGCAAGATTGCTAATATAGAGATGGATTTTTTTTGCTGAAAAATGTAATGGCTATTCAACTATTCAGTTTAACCTGATTCTTTTGATTCAGCTATGCTGAGACTTCATGAATTAGTTTATACTCTTCTTTTTCCTCTAAAATTTGACTTGTTAGCTCTGTGCACATGAGGTCATTAATTGTCATTAATTTCTGCCTGGCAGACATAAGAAGTTTCAGGGACTGCAGCCCCATAGATTCTTCATCAACAAATTTTCTATTTTGCAGACTGAATTTCTGACATTCAAGGTGGTATTTTCTATAAAACTTAGCAATGCTTAGCAATATGATAAGTGGTGAAGGTTTTAAATTATGTACATATTGACAGTTTTGCAGTCTGTGTGACTTTCGGAAACCAAGAACAATTTTTGCTAGCTGCATTTTATGTTGGTGTCCCTCTTTTTGTCAATTACCATTTTCTTTTATCTTTCTCAGCAGCTGTTTGTCTTCGCTTTTAGGGGGTAGACTGTACAATGTGTTACCAAATATTTGTTTTTCTTAGAACCTCAGAACTGAGTGATTTGGATAAGAAAATTTTTCACTGTGAACCACTGTTCATATTATTTTTCAACACACTGTACAGATAATAATAATAAAGCTATAAAAAAATATGTGAGTAGGAGTCCCCAGCATTATTTTTTCCCTTATTTAAAAATATAGTAACAAATCAGAAATCCAAATTTTCTATTGGACATCGATATTGGCTTCCAATGTCAGCCATGGGACATATTGGCACATTATATGAACTTTATATAGGTTCATTATTAGAGGATGCACATGTTTTTTTACTATACATTGGTAACTTTATTAATATAGACCAAAAAAAAAAAGAGATTTGCAGGAGACAAAATAGTCTAATTTAGTGTAAACTTCTGGGACATTTTTATTTAAGTGGGTTTTTTCTTTTTTCCTTAATGCCTCATCTTAAAGATTTCCTTATCCCTTCCCTATAAAGATTGCTAGTTTCAAGTTGAAACAAACAAAAGAATAAAAAAATAAAAGGATAATGAGAATAGGCAAAAAATGCAAGTTGCATGCCACATATGTGCATGCAGAAAGTGGGTGCTCTACTGAGATTCTGTCCATACAGTAAGTCAGTATATTAGACAAAGTCTCCATTCAAAACCCATTGATGTTCTTTAACTAAAACTCCTTTGGCAATTTTTTCCTTTATCTAAAATCTTAAGGAGTTGTACAAGGGATTTTAACACCCAGTGTGTTCACAGGAGAGATTCAAGCCATAATAGGACTAAAAGTTTCTCTTCTGTGTCCTTCCTTAAATTACAGGTTCTTACCCACCTTGCCTTCAGTTCTCATGGTAAAAAAAGGTGAAATGTAGACATATTATTTTTCAAGCTAAAAATCTAAGCATTACAATCATAGAAAGAAGTGGTTTTTGTGGAAGATGGGGCATATTTATGTGGAAGGTAAGACAGGATTGAGCTCCTGTCCCTACTCCAAGCTGCTGGAACAGGGCGGGACTCAGGCTGGAAGTTGTAAAGCCATGCAGAGTCGACACACTGTCCATGTTAATGTGCTAAAAGAGAGGTTATATTGGTCTGCCCACTTTTTCTTGTTCTGTTCTGTGTTCTTCAGGAGCTGAACCATTCCAGAAGAGAAGGTGATGTTTCACTGTAAAATACCCTAGGCCCTGATTATCCTTAATGTTTAAGGTTTCCTCCTGGAAAAGAGGACATGTGAGTTCAACTTCCCTCACCAGCTGGGGACACGCTGTATGTTTGGTGCCTGAGGAACTCACTGGGGAAAGTAAAGGATACCTGTGATGCTTCTGAAACATAAACCCAAGCACCTAACACCACACTATCTGCCGTGCTTGGAAATGAGGTTTTTTAACAGAATTAGGTAGTTTCAGGTCTAAATCTTATGATGACCTCTATACTCAACTACCCTATATCTCTGCAAACTGCACACATGGTACCTCATCCAAGGCTTTCATTCTCCTCAGGCTGTCTCCTAATGTACACTACAGATCTACTCCAGGGTCAAAATAAAGTGTCAACTGAGTTAAAGATTTGAGGATGAAAGTTTGGATTTAGAGTATGAAATTTAAATTCACCAGAACAGATACCTCAATTATTTTATGGTAATAACAAGCTGATGTACTCTAATTTATTACAGTCAGGCATCAAGTTTTTAGGGAAACCTAGGTGTATTTTAGGTTAGTAGAGAAAAATTATATTATTTTCTTCATAAAGAGAACATATTCTGATTCATTAATTTTAAGATACATTGAGTAAAAGAAATATGCCTCACTTGACTTGTAAATCACTGCGAAAAAAAGCAGGCTGTGGAAAGCAGAAAACATGTGCACCGTTGTTTTGTGAAATAAAAGTGTTCTGGGCACTTCCAAAGGTTCAGCTAGAAGCTCGGTACTAAGCTGTCACTTGTGGCTTTCAAGTCCTTGCCTAGAGATTAGCAGTTGCCTCCAGGAGACGCAAGGGACTGGGTCACCCCTCTAACAAGTGTGATGGGAGCATGTGTCTGGTGTTTAGGCAGAGGACAGGAGTGACAGCACGAGGTGAGTCACTTCTCATCCCAGCTACCTAATCTCTTAATTTTTAATACAAACATTTTTGGGGTGAAAATGTTTGTGTGAGAAAGCCATCACGAGCCGTGGCCAGGCTTTGGTGGGTCACTAAGAACAGGAGCATTTGACACTCTTCTGTACTGCTTGGGTTCCCTTTTTGCAATCTTTTAGCTTAAAGTCAGAATGGGTTCCCTTTTTGCAATCTTAGCTTAAAGTCAGAATGTTCTTTTTCACGTCTGTTCTGAACCTACAGCTTTTTGAAGGAAAAAATTGCCAACATAAAAGAAAAGAAAATATATGTTATTTTTGCAGGAGTTTCCTTTTGGTTTAAACTAAAATGGAAAGCCTGAAAAATGAGCTGTTAGTTGTAGGAGCGGTATCACGCCACAGTGCCACTTTCTTGTTACTCTTACTGAAGAAAAGATTTTCATCAAGAAATGCATGCAGTGTTTCGACTCTTACTGCATCACCTCTCAAACGTAACGTTACCTTATACAATAACATCCATGTCTGTTTTTCTGAGAACTGTGCTCAGGTTAGTAAAATGACATCTATGTAATTAAACATGCAAATATGTAATTAAACCAAATTCACTATGTAAACAATAGCAAACCATCTTTACAATAAAATTATTTTGATATTGAAACAGAACATGCTCTATTTTTGTCGCTCACATTTAATACAACAACATGCAGTGGTGACAACATGAATGCATGCATTGCACCGCTTTCTTCCCATGCCATGTATAAGACAGAGGCTGATGAAGTCAGGAAACTGTTGAGTTTTTTGGAAAACACTCTTCATTTTGCCCCTGGTTTTATGTTGACTTTAGTCATCAGTAACAGAATTAAATCACATTGCTTGAATCAACTTTTTGTATTTAAGTAAAGATCAATAAAGATTCACAGACATATTGAATGGCTTTCAGAGAAAGTGGAAGTTTTTTATTGGTTTGGATAAACATATGTTTATTTAAATCACCTAAATTAACCAAACATATTTGTTATGCACATTAAGACAGAGACTATAAAAGTATGGTTTTCCATGGGGTAGTTTACCATGTTTGGCCCTTTTCAGAGCTGAATAGAAAACATGCACTATGCTGTATAATCTGGTTCGTTAAAAGCAATGCTATTTTTTGCCCTAAGAAAGATTTTATCTGACGGGTTTTTTTGTGAGCAGGATTTTTTGAGCCAGTCTTTCAAGTCATCTCTTAAACACAATACGTATAGAAGTAGTCACTAGATTTAAAATTGATGTTTACATCAAAGAAAAATAACATATTTGTGTATATAGGAATAGAAGACCTTGTAAGAATGTAATCCTTCTAGATGCTGCCAATTCTAATTATTTGTTTTAAGGAAAGTCAACTATCTTGACCAAGTCTGGAGTCTTAATTAATCTGAATAATCTGGCAGTGAATCCAGTGGATTTTGGCTCATATTCAGCTGTCAGATGTAGGTCCTGCAGGGTTCAGTACTACCTTGCTTGGTCAGCTGAATAATTATTTATATCTCAGTGAACACTAACATCTCTGCTTATCTAGCTTTACACAGGCTGTCAAGTTAGCCGTTCCTGAAGAGATCATTCAGCTGGGCAATGTTGTCCCACCCGGTGGGTCAGGGTCCAGCTGGCCTTTTCCCATTCTGTGGGGATGGCTTGAAAGTGCTGGAACAACGGTTTTACACCACATTGATTTTATAATCCCTAATCCAGCGTCTCCAGGGGGACTGTAATTCTGTGTAACAGGCATAAAACAAAGAGATAAATGTTACATTTCCTAATGAAAATGGAGGCATCAAGGATCCACTGAGGGTCTCTGTGTTTATTTTCAGGGTAGCGATTCACACTACTCAGGGCAATTATTTTTGGAAAACCGTATTTCTTAGAACAGCGCGGTACAAAAAAATGCACGGGGCAAAGGTTTGTCAAGTTGCTAAAGTGAACCTACATTGATTACACATTAATCAAGTTTATGAGTTTATATAATTTAATGATGCTATACAGTACTCCTTTGTATGAGTATTTATATTCATATTAATATTTATTTATAAGATATGTGCTGAGGCAGTAAGATGTGAGGCTGAATTTATGCCATTTAGCTTCATATACTCCTACAGATGTAGTCTAAAGAGTCTTACTTCGACCTGGAATGTGAAATTATCAAAGATTAAGAAAATTATTTGAAGTCTCAATTCATAAAATACTTATTACTTTTGCCTAAAACTCCACAGTTATTTCAGGGTCCCAGAACAGTGCATGTTTCTATTTTGTTCTGGGAGCATGAACAACCCAAATAAATTATCTGAATGAGGATAAAATTCTGGGTTTAACAATAATAATGAGCCTTAACAGAATGAAAAGTGGACACTGAACTCCATAAAAACAATGTAATTATAATAATTGTCCCAAATTGTTAAAATACTCTTGAATTCCTGCTCCTGATCTCCAGCATCCTTACAGCACTTCCAGCATGGTGTGGTCTTCAGGTTTAGTAAGCAATCACTTTTTTCCACCGTCTAGGTCATTAACAAAAGTACTGAAGATCAGCAGAACAAGATGGATCCCATGCAAGCCCATGCCATGCATCCTCCCATTCCTGGCAGTGAACCACTACTAAGTGCTCTCTGAGTATAGTTTTCTACTGATCACGTAGGAGTTTTATGAAAGCTATGTTTTCCTATCTTGCTTTTAAGATTATCATGTGAAGTAAGTTTACTCCCTGCTGAGGACCAGCCACAGCAGCCCCAGGAGCACAGGCACACAAGGTGAGCAAGAGTGATGCTCTTACCTTAGGCTGTAACACAGAGCCTGCTACCCTGGCTAGCTTTGTCCCCACTGGGTGTGTGCAGCAGGGATGTTTCCACCATTCAAGACAGCTATGTGCATATTGATGCCCCAATTAAAAAAAAAAAATGCCTCTGAGGCCCAAAGGGACCAAAGGAACTATGCTGATTAGTGAGGCTAACAGCTAAAATCTAGGCTTAACATATCTCACCCCAAAATTCCTCCATGAAGCCCAGGGTTGTTCATTATCTGCACATCCTTTTGCATTTTAATGGCTTTTCAGAGTCAGCTTGAGGACAGAATGGAACAGGCTCTGAAGAGCTGAAGGAATATCCACAAAGAAACAGTTTTCCTTTCTTTTCTCTGTGCTCACAAGAGACCACAGGATCACCTAACATCACTGCTTAATGAGGAAGTAATTCCTCTTGCAAATCTAGCAACTTTGGTGAAGTTTTAGCTAAACAGTCAGTAATATGCAGGAATATGCTGCTAAAGATAATCAGTGATGGAGATTTTACTAGCAATTGGTGAGCTGTTACTCAGCATAACTAAAGGTAGGTTTTAAGACCACTGTTTCTGATGTTCTTGAGGTTCCTCGTGATAAAGTGTCCATGACAGCAACCTCTTATGGAAGTCATAAACTCTGTAGCATTGCTCCCATCATATCCTACTCTATGGTCTCATCTGTCTCTCCACCTTCATCCTTGCAACGATGCCTGCAGACATCTATTTTGTGGCTGTCTGTATGCTTCAGGGAAACATATAGTATAATGAAGGCTTTTAATACAGCTCCAGGTATCTCAAGTTGTAAATAAAGGCAGGAACAAAACCTTACCCTGTATTCACACATTGATGAATTGTACTAAGTTTGATGTTTCTTTAACTCACAGAGAAATATTAGTCACTGAAAATGTATTTAATGATGAAAATACAAAACTCAGTAAGAAATGTTGCATATTGCTCTAAAATGTATAGAATTAGCACTCCAAATGTAAAAAAAATACAAACTTGAGAGCAATTAGAGTTCACATCCGAATTATTAAGGTACACATTGAATAAGCCCCCAGACTATAATTGATTTAATGGAGCAGTTTTAACAAAACTCAAAAAGCAATATTAAGGAAAAGACATACAAACTGAAAAAGTTACTATATATATTTCCTGTAGGTAACATGACTGCATATTGAATTCTTCAAATATATTTTCAAAAAAATGTTATGTCAGCAAAAGTACAAGAAAAGAAGATATGAAATGAATGCAAAATTCTCATACCCTAAACTAAAACCAAAATAACAATGTTTCATTTGTCCACTACATATATGGCTTTGTGTTAATTACCTCCTGAAAACAATGTGTATTTGATCTTGAAAATCATCTGTCTTATGATACAACAAAGAGATCTTTAGGAAAATATTTCACTAATAGTTCTTTATGGTAACAAATCTCTTTTAAGAGCCAAGCATAACAAAATGCTGAATTCCAAGTTTTAACAGAAGAAATTGTAGACTAGAATAATTCAAATTTAGTCACAGAAGGATTGATAGATCAAGGTATTAGGAATGAGCATATATTTTAACCTGAAACAGCTCTTTCAGGAAATGCAGTATGTTTGTCAGCAATAAAATAATTTGTGAAAGCTTGAAATAATATTGCATTTAAAAGCTACTCAAGAGAAACTAAAGAAGGAATTTACACAAAATAACATTCAGAGCTATGAGAGGCTCTCTAAGCCTACCAGACTGCATCTTATCCAAAATCTGATCTCATCCAAAGTCATTGGACAGGAGACAGGTACATATCATCCATAAGGTGTGGATGGCGGCCAAAAGGCAAGTGTCTCTGACCTGCAAAGCAAACATGATCCAAATCTTTTCAAGGAATAAATAGCAGGAAACAAAAAAAACATTTGAGAAAGTATTGCTGTGCAGCTGTTTATATTAAATTCAAAGGAAAGTAATCAGAATTTTACATTGATATGAAAATGTATCAGCAATCACAATGGGCCAATTTGACTTTTCTCCCCAAATGTTCACTTAAACACTATAGCAATCTCAGGCGGTTCAGTACTTCCTCAAACAGAGCTGAACTTTCTAATTCACAAATAACCATTTAAGTAAACACAGCCTAAATGAGTATACCTATTTTGCTGAAAAACAAGATCAGGAAAAATTACAAAAGTGCATTTCTTTGTTTTCTTATTCACCTGTTACTATCTTGCCTTCTTTCCCTTTTCCCAAGTGTAAATTATATTTAGACTAGCATACCAACATGTAATTACATGTATTTTCATTATCTCATAATTTGGCTTGGGAATCTACACTGTATGCACAAAATGCTGATTGCCTGCAGCTGTGGACAAATGATTATTTAGATAAGCAAGCAAGTTGATGAGATGAACCAGAAACTTGGAGGAAAGTCACTCTCAATCTTGGTGCTTGGAGGAGCAGCTCAAACCCTTGGGGCGCATTGGGGTTAAAGAGTCCAGCTAAACTTAGCTCTTGTACTTGTTTTGGCATTAGCCAACAACAGTATACAATGTCCTTGACTGCTTACAGTATAAATATTTACTTCTAAATACTTCTATGATTTAAACTGTGGCCAGGTTTTAGGAATAAGGCTGTGAATAGCAAAGTACTACTGAATGACATTTATTTTAACCAACTTTATTAAACATCACACCCCTGGTCCTCATTTTATCACAGCTCACTGTTTATTTAACAAGTGGTATCTTTCAGACTTAAAAAAAAGAAAACAAAGGCAGCCAAGAAAAACGGAAAGCTATGGTAATGATAATTTCACAAAGCTTTCTAAATGAGAAAATAAATGCCTGCAATTAATTGTAATACCTGTGTTTTTCAGGTGCCAGAAAGCCAACAAACCCTAAACTACCAAACAAACCCTGAATCAAAAGACATCTGATAAAAAAGTTGTCTCCTGAAAAACTAACCTTTCTAGGTACTTCAGATAATATGAGCAACTCAGAAAACTTCTGGTAAGGAAGAAACCTAAACCCTTTTAACACCCTCACTACTTTCCTAAGCATGTGAATATCTGAAACCTCCAAAAACTCAGCCTGTCCCTATAATCTTGACAAGTCAAGAAATACCAAGTGCACAACTGCAGTGTTTTAGTGGCAGTACAACAGTAAAAACACCTTCTTTACAATGAAGAATACAGAAGGGAATTATCTGAAACTAATAGGCTGGGCCTGACAGCATCTGAGGTGTCCAGCTGCTGTAACACCCCCCGGGTCCTGTGCAGCCTCCTGACACAGCTGGCCCCAGCTCCAAACCTCTGCTTTTCTGCCTCCGCATTCAGGGGAGTGCTGCTGCTCCAGCCCCTGCTCTGCTCCCAGCGATTGCTGCAAGAGTCTCCTGCCACTGTGGAGCCAAAATAAGAAAATGCTTCACCCTGAGTACAGTAGAAACACAATATTGTGTGGTGAGACCTGTTAAACTAATTTGTAATGGCAAAACCAAAATGGGAACAAGCGTATATTCACCTTCAAAAGAGGATTTTTATTTCATGAGCCATTATATCTTAAAGATAACAAAAAAGACAGTATGTTTAGGAGACATTTTTTCTGCCTTCAAACTGGGAAACATGTTGGAAGAGATGGCCTGTCAATCTTATTTTGGGCAATATTTTCTACAAATTGTTTTCTTTTGAAGCAAAATGTTTTTCATGTAGTAATATATATTTGCCAAATAATGCCAAACATCACTGTAAATCATGTATTTTTCTTCAGTTTTGATTAATTCCTATTCTGGAAACATATCTGTAACAGAAAACTTGAAAATAAAACCTCATCTGACCTTCACCTGTGTAACAGAGCTAGCTTTTAGATAGTATTTGAAGATGAAAATCACTGTAGTAACTCCAGGTATATCAGATATATATAGTTCACATGAAAAATAACTGAACACAAGAAGCCTTCTTTTTTCTTTTTTCTTTTCTTTTTTTTCAGGATGCAGGTGATTTTATTAGGTCAAGTATGTGAATTTTTTTTTTTTTTCAGGGCAGAAAATTATTTCAGTGTTGGCATCCTATTTTAACAGACTGACTGGAGTCGCTTTAGCAAGATATATATTTTAAGACTGTAGCAGTGAAAGGTCTCAGTTTGAACTCTGTCCTAAATACACAGAATCTGATGATCACGTATTAACTGTTGAACTTCAGTGGGCTTGTATAATTAGAGCTGAACCAGTGTTTCAGAGGTGATTCCCGTTCTAGCTTTCTGCATGCATTTTTTATTACTTCTTTATTGTTTGTTCTCTTTTCACATTGAAGAAAGCACGGCCTAAAACAAGCTATATATGCATAACACTATCAACACATTTATTTGTGAAGCTTTACCACTGCAGTCTGTAATGCTTTGAAAACAAAAAGGCTGCATCTGTGTATTGTTAATAATTATTAGGAAAGTGTGTAGTCCTGTCCCAGGGTTTGGTAAGTAAGGTCATGGTACAATATGAGTTGCAAGCTCTGTAAGCATTAGTTGTATTTGCATATGTCAGAACAGTCTGTGAATACTAACGGCACAAACACTTCACATCTGCTTCTGTTTACTCCCATGCTAACAGTCAAAAGTACAAAAGTACTGTGTTAATTGCTCTGTTACATACTGACTGTTGACACATTCTCCACAGAGCTTTCATAAATACACTGTTGCAAACAAACTACTAATGACTTTGCTTATTTCCAGCCCATCTTTAAAAGAAATCCAGAATATATACACAGATTAATGATTCCTCTATTTAGCAGTGTGTCTTGTTGCTTGCTATTGTGGAGGCTTGTATAAAGGCAGTATCAATTAAGTAGCAATTATCTATGAAGTGGGAAAAAAAAGTGATGATATAAATAAGTAATGTGCATGAAGTGAGAATTTCTGAAAACAACTTGACGTGAACTCTGAGGCAAGGGCACCGACTAGTGAACAAACCCTCTCCATCTGCTCTTCTATCTAAAACCATTAGAGCCCAATTTGAAGTCTGACTAAACAGCAGTGATACCTGTGGGCCTCCATTGAGATTTTTCACTATATATGACATGCCCTGGAGAAATTTAAAAAAAATAGGATGGGAGCTGAGGGAAAAAAATTAGACTCCTAAAAATCACCACTAACAAGCTAATCATATTTAAATTTGTGCTTCAAGTTTCTTTTTGCTATGACACTTCAATATAGAAATACAATTATCTAGTTATTGAAAAACAACAAAGGAGCTGCAACCCAAACCCACTGTCACAGTTAGTGTGGTACTTAGTTTGTGACAATGGTCTGCTTCTTCTGAACAAGAGAGAAAACCCCATGGCGTGCCTCACCTTCCTCAAACAGCAAGCATTGGTGGTTTTCTGAATGCTCCTTCTTTTCTGATATTGAATTTTGTCATTCTTTGAGAACCTTTCAAAAATGGTCTTCACCTCCATCGTGCAGGTGTAGACATTCATTGCTGTAAATGCAGCATAAGGGTAATTAATTTATTATTTTTCTTTCTTTTTTTTTTTAAAGGTTTCTTCAATTTGTGTGACAGAATAAGATAAAATGAAGTTACTCTTTATATTATTTGCTATCTCATGTCTCTCTCCTGCACTTACATCTTTACTCATTTTGGTCAAGAATGTGTGACAGTCACCAGGAGCAAGTCACTCGTTTATTAGCTCCATCTTACTGATTTATTCATGTCCTAGGCATTTAATCAGGTCCAATGAAGAGTAATAAAGCATTCTGGCTAACAAAACATGTTATGTATTTTTTCTGTATTTAATGTTCTTGCAAATCTCCCCACTCTGTCATCCATAATGGAGATAAAGATGTGCAAGGTAGACCTTAGGTCTGTAAAGGCACTCTCTCTTTTGCAGCCATGCCAGTGAGGTCTCAGGTGTCTCTCATTTCATGAGACTGGTGCTTTCAGCCTTGGTTCAAACCACACTCGGGCTGTGAACAGCAGAGGTCTCACCACTCTGTCTCTGTGTGTGCCAGTGCCTATGAATTATTTTAACACAATTTTCTTATCCTAGTTTTCCACAAATATCTAGTTATAAACCTGCGAAGAAGGTGAAAAATCAAGACCATTTGAGATCAAACCTGAGCAGACTCTAAGTGGGATGGAGGGAAGAGAATGCACATGTGAGCACTGCCAAAGTGCTCCTGTCTCCCAGCACTGACTCCCCCCATCAAGGCTCTGTGAAATTTCTGCCATCCCAGCATTCACTCATCTGTACACAACTGCTGGAGCCATTGCCTCTGGCTTCTCTCACAGACATACGTTATTCCTTCCCTTTCATATGGCTGGTTGATCATGCCATGTTTGGTCAGCTCTTCCAGATTCTGTTTTCATGCTATGGACAATCCCAAATAATCTCCAGACACAAGGACATGTATGTGCAGAAGTTAAAGAAATGGGCCTAATTAAGTAAAAGCAATTGGTGGCAGTAACAGGAGGGAGCACTCTGACCATCCTGTCCTGGTCCCAAGCCAGTAGTCCTGCCAGGGCCCAGAATGTGTTCCCTGAAGGCCAGTCCCCATGGGGCAGTGCCGTGCCCTCCCCATGGGGTAGACCGTGTTGGGGGCGGGGGGAGCTTACTGCTGACCAGGGGCTACAAGACTGGAATTCTCTCACTCCTGCCAAGGAAAGCGTGGTGGGGTAGAGGGAGGAGAGCCAAAAGCTCTTCAGTTGCCTCCCCAGGAGTGCTGGGCTTGATAGAAACTGATTTTGATTCTATGTTATAACTCAGCATGACATTTATTGAAAACAGATACTTCTCCCTGCTCACAATTGTTTTCTCAGTTCAGTTACGACGAACCATACAAATTCTTCAAGATCCTACTCTGTGGTCTCTGCTCTATCTCTTTTTTTCCAAACCACTGTCAGATCTTGAAGACAGATATCACCATAAGCCAGAGTGCCCAGAAGTTAGAAAAAGCATTTTTCAAAGAATTCTGGAATTGTGAATAAAGGTCTTTCAACATTATTTTCCTGGGCACGGAAATTAGACATTTCTAAAGAAAACTAAAAGTGGTTTTGTCCTTAGCTTCTGTCTCAGCCTTGGTTTTTGGACCCAGCACTAAACACAAAAGCTGAACACCAGCTGGAACCAGGACTTCTTGACAGCACTACAGCAGATGGAGTCAGCAAACACTGGCTCTAGCGTGTCGTTTGCAAAAATTCAAGTTTCCTTGAGAGGACTTCAGAGTTCAACCCCGTTTAGAGAGTCCTTTAGAGAGAGCTGTTCCAAGGATTTTTGTAGACTTGAGATTCTCAATGTTAGAATAAAAGTGTGGATCATTCCAGTGAGTAATTCTAGGGAGCTGGAAGATGTTAGGTTCTTGGGGTCTTTACTGCTTGCGCTAGGGTTTGCCATGGATATAAGAGCCTAAAACTTCCTTGGGAGGATTGCTTCTGACAAAGGCCATGGCTGTGCTTATGTTGGCAAAAGCAACTTATATTACCACACTTTCATTAGAACACTCCTGATCAATTTTCTGTTTACCTGCTAAACTGGTCTTTTATTAATTCAGAGTTGGGTATTTTAGCAATGATAAGAGACCAGCAACAGTCAGGATTCTTTGTTGCTTATTAACAATATTGTACCTAATCCTGGTTGGTTTGTTTGTTAGGTGGGGATTTTTTCAGAATTTTTTGTTTTAACTTCATGAAAACCTAGACAACCAGAGAACCTTCCTTTGCTTGCATACCTGACCAAACACCTTGACACATCAGTCTGTTTTATCAGTAATGCTCCCGAAGGTCTGACTCATAAGGCTTCCTACTTCTAATACTGGTGTTTGGTTCTCTCATCCAGCTATTTCTCAGCTACTTCTATATATATCTCTATATAATATGTCACCTATTTCTCCTTAGAGCACTACTGAGCAGCAGCCCTTCATGTCTGTGTAGAGTCATATATACATATATAGCTTGAATTTCACATTTGAACTGGCTTTTTTAGATTAACTGCTGCTGTAAAGAGAGGGAATCTTTTCCTTCTATTTTCTCAAAGAGAAGTTTTGAAACAGTGTCACAAGTCTTTAATCACACCTGCAAAGAAAAATATATCTATTTTCTCTTTATAAAACCTTTATAGAAGAGAAATCTTAGGATCTCAAAGGGTTTGGCCATGCCAATTTTAAACATTATCTTAGTTGATTTTAACAGTTCCTATGACTTGAGGTGTTTGAACTAGCAATCCTGAACTCAGTAAAGTTAGTACAACCTGGGGAATGCTGGGAAGGCAGCACTAGGAGTAAGATTGCCTCATGGCTGTGTGAAGACAGGTAAAGTGCCCTGTGTAAATACTACATCTCTGTGGGTTCTCAGTCACTGAAATGAGGAAAGGATACTTATTTTATTTATCAAGTGCTTTGAAGCCCTTAGATGAAAGGAAAGCCTTCAATGTCTTGAAAGTCCTGAACTGATTGGTTCCTACCTTCGTCTAAGTGCTGTTGAGAACCTCAAATACTGTATTTCCTCACCTAGAGTGAGCAGTTCAATCCAATCTGCTCAGGGCATCCCTAAACACACAGACAGAATTAAGCTTAAAAAAAAAAATCCATAACTTGTGATGTATGTCCACCTCGTTAAAAAAAAAAAAAACCATAACTTGTGATGTTTGTCCCCCTCCTTAAAAAAAAAAAACAAAAGAGAAATAAAAAGGTTACCTATTCTTTAATGTAGGGATCTAATGAGGAAGAGCAAGGCTCAGTTGCTTTTTCTACTTCAAGGAAATCAGATACATTTTTCCTACCTTTTAGGCAAATCCTGACTATCAGATTATCAAAGCCCTTTCTGGGGACACTCACTTCATTTTATATTCAAATTTAAAATTAAGTAGGTTGGCTCTGGGTCTGGATGTCTCTGTGGATCTTGCATTAAGTGATTCAACTAAACCTGCCTGGAAAGCATATGTCACAGCAAGGAACATGCCATTCTTTTCTAATATTCCTACCAGCACATATAAAAGCAGGTAGGTAGATGGCTCTGTAGCTCTTGGATGCAAATTAAATGAACCAACAATGTTCCAAATCATGGTCATATTTCTCATACCCAACTCATAAAAAGAGATGACAAAAGGAAAAGTATAGTGAAGTCCTTTGGTTTGACATTCTCAGTTACAAAACAGAGTAGTAGTTTTCTACCTATTTAATATGTAAATATCTTTTCTACATTAGATTTGTCTTCATGAACTGCCACAGTGAAGAAAGACTTTTGAAAAGAAGATATTATGAGAATAAGTAGGTAAATTATGGAGGGAAAAAATAGAAGATTAAATTTAAGAACAGCTACTAGTCACTAGCATGCGGAGATGTATTAATGCACTTATTCTTTTCTACTACGTATTAGTCCCTTATTAGCATGTTTTACCTGAGCTTGTCACAGTCTTATTTCCAAATTACAACAAATTACAACATTAATTAAATATCTGAGATATTTTACTATTTGAGATATTTTAAAAGGTGAGGCAAATTTAAAAATGCTGTCACATGTAGCAAAACCACTAAAACATATAAATGTTAACTAATGAAAACTTATTTCACTGAAACATATGTTCCATAAGTATTTTGGATGTTTAATTACTAGGTAATATGCAACTACTTTGACAGAAAATTTCATTAAAAGATAGTCAGATAGGCTGACTTTCTTGTCAGTTAAGCATGGTGGAAGGAGAAGAACTGAAGTATTCACTATTTTTAGAAATTACCAAGTTTCTCAATTCCTGTTCATGAAATTCATTTAATGACATTAAGCAAGAAATTGCTCTGCCATTGGTAGCAAAATCTCTGTAAATTCTTTAACAGGTATTTGTCTCCAAACCCCTTCAATTAAAACTAACATAGGCAAAAAATAATGTGAAGGACTTTGTTTTTTCTCCATAACATCAATAATGTTTAAACACATACATGCAAATAACTCCAACTTATGGACAATTTTTTCAGATACTCTTAAGATAGCTCAGCAGCCTTAGATTTTGAATGCCTTTTAGTTGAGGCAATCAACAATTGGCTGCCCAAACTTTGTGTGGCCATCACTAGGGCTGGTCCTGGTTGCAGAAAAATATATGATAACCCTCAATACCCATTTTGCTTTTGACTCTCTCCTCCATGTGTTTAGACATGTCTTCTGCTTTCACTGTAAAAACTATGAAATATATCGCAGATCTTCTTAGGAGTCCTGAAATTGTACATGGCAACATTTAGGTAACAGAGTGTACGAAAACAAAGTAGTAGGTTCTGTGTCATTCAGTGTTTCTGATGCCTGAAAGTATGGTTAGTATGAAATATTCAGTGGCTACTGGGCCATTAAAGAGGCAGATCCCCAGCCATGGGCTCGTGGAAGTTTTACAAGTGTCCTGCCCTTCACCATTCGTGTGTAAGCTGACAATTAATGCTCCTTGTCTTCCCCATAAAACCTGCCCATCTAGGTTGGGATGGCCTGCTCAAGTAAGGGAGGGTTTATTTCAGTGCAAGTATTGGAAGCAGGAATTCTTCTTAGCCATCTTAATTGTCCTCTGTCCAGACATCACATGCAGCAGATTGGTACAACTGATATACCATAAAGATTGCAAAGAACACTCTGCCAATATTGAGGCAATTGTCTCTTCCTAAAAAGCATCTTTACATCATGTATGCCTCAGGTAAAAATGCTACAGAAGTTTACTGTGCACTAAAGGAACTAGAAATATAGTGAATCAAATTTTCATGTTTGTATTTTTTTTTACATGATTAGATTTTTAAAATTTTTGAACAATGTTTAATAGGCAGGAAAGCTATCTTACAATTTTGACCAGAAAACGCACCTAACAGCTATAGCTTAGCATGCCCATCCTTTCTGAGATTTACCTCTACATCCATGCTTGCTCCTTTAAACCCCTCATGGTGGCCAAACACGTATGTCAGCATCAGAACATTTGCAGCTGCTTCCTGGCTCTTTTTAGTGCTCTGCAGAGATCTCTTGCTTTTCTCTTGCTTTCCCATTGGCAAAGCTCATGTTGAAAAGTGACCTGCTCTTCGTGGCAGTTTTCACCAGGACCAGTGTACCATTTCAGGGTTGAGTCAATCCCTGGTTTTTGACCCTTGATATTCTGTGGTTTTAACGGAAGTCCCCTAAGGGAAATTGCTTTGGGCTTTCTATCTGAGGTTTGTAGTGATATTTACCAAGAAATTCAGAAAACTGATGAGGAAAAATAAAAAAGGACTTATTCATTGGCATATGTTTAAAAAGGAAAAAAGAATCTGTCTATGCATTCCCCAATTTCCACACTCAGAGCTTTCAGTTTCATGGCAATCTTAGTCCATTTCATGCTGGAGATATGTCAAACTGAGAGCCAAGGGAAAAGGAAGGATTGCTTAGTGAACAGAGGTTAGCAATGTTATTATATACCTAAAATAAAATCATTCTCATTTTTAGAGATCAAAGTAAACCCAGGATATATATTTTTCATGTTTTTTCTCCACATTTACTCAAAGCAGTCAGATGGATTTGAGAGTCAGTGAAATAACAGAGGAGGACATGTCCAAACCTAATTCATTCATTTTCTGGTAATGCTGGTAGGAAAAAACCTTGGAGATCACTTCTGTGCTGCAGAGGAGGTGGAGCTCAGCTGCTCATGCTTGTTAACAACAGAAATGAAGCAAATAATTTCCACAAGCAATCTCTTGGGAAAATGTTGCCTGTTGGGTCTGTTTATGAAGTATCAGAGCAGATCATTCAATCCTTGGATTTCTCCATTCCTTTTGAATATTTGGTTACTTCCTAGTTTAGTTAATCTTGGTGTGAGACCATTAAAAAACACTTTACTGCATGTTCTTGAAGTAAGTACCATGCATTGTTTTGCTTTTCTACATAGGTGACATTGTATTCTTTAACTTTTTTCAGCTACAACTCAAATTGCAAGAGTTACATCTCACAGTGCAATTTTGAAGCTGACTTTGTAGAACTAGTGCAGCAGTTCACTTCCGAAACCTGCACTTCATAAATACTTATGCCAGTAAAAGCTGTGGTCTTGAATGTTCCTGAAAAGGAAATAAAAGGTTGGTGTGCGTGAAGTCAAACTAAAATTTAGTTGAATATTTATAAATATTTTTCCAGTATTTGGGAAAAATTGTGCTGCCATAATATTCTTCTTTTTTTCCAAAATACACTTTTCTAACTAGGAAAGTTAAGCAAGTGCTTGACCTTTACAGTATAGAAAAAAACTGAAACGCCCACATGGACATTGGATGTGATTGAAAGAAGGGATGATTGCTCTGTCCAAAACCACTTTCTCTAATTTGCTTGATGTTCCCTGATGGAGCTATTCACAAAGTTCAGAACAGCTCATATAACACGGTATCTCAGAGTACTCTGTGTCTATAACATTTTCATCACTTGCCTTGTGGTCAATGTTGAGGCCACAGTCCTACGAACACCTACATGCTCACTCACCTGGGTAAAGCAGGACCCCTCAGCACTTCCTTTGTCGTGCTGAGCAGGACTTTAACCTTCTAAGGGTACAGGAGCTACATTAAAATAAAGAGCGTATAAAAATCACTGTGTTGTGCACAATAGTAGGTCTCTTCTTGTATATTTCTTTCAAATTTTCTTCTATTGCAATTTCTATTTCCAGCATGTTCTACCCAGTTTCAGATCACTATTTTGCAGGGCTTTCTTAAAAACACATTTGTATATTGCTCATATCCCTTGCACTCTCACTTTATTTTTGTTAAGCAAAACCAACCCTTGTTTTTTAGTTAACAGTTTGCTTTGCTTTGCTTCTTTCTTCTTCTTCCAGGCTAATCTTGGCACTTTGTGCTGCTGTCTCTGCCCTTTAACGACATCTGTTTCTTCTCTCCATGGCCTCTCCACAAATCTTCATTTACAATATAATTCATAAATAATACTTAGCATTTACATATCCTTTTACAAATATTAATTAATTATTGCTCATGTACTTGTAGAGAGCAAGCACATTGTCCTCACTTGACAGATGGGGAAACAACAGCTGAGAGCACACTGTCTGCTCCCTGCTTTCATGGTGCCTAACACAATGGGGTCTCTTGCAATATTTGGTTTATAGACATTTATGTAACAAATATTAACAGCAGCAATAAGTGATTTAATCAGAACAGAAATTGAATTGGAATGCAACAGAGATGTTCCTGCACTTACATTTGATATTAATTCCAACAGAGCACCTAACCCAGAGCATTGCTCTCCTAATACTATTATGAGGGTACATCAGTGTTCTCCATCACTGAAACAGCTGGACACCTCGAGATGTTTCAGAGGAGAAAACTGCCTGCAGAGCAGAGAAAGAAAACACTACAGAATTTTAATTTTCGAGGAGAAAACTCACACCCTTCCCACTCCCCAGGAGAAAAAAAGTCAAAATACCTAAAACCTGGCTTTGATAAGCTTTTTGCCTTAAATATTGTTTTTCAGTTTCTAGGGTCTACTATAATAGGAAGGGCTGGAATTTTTATTTTAAAAAGGATTATTATGATTAGCCTTATTACATTTAGTGTCCAGAATCAGGGAGCTGCTTTATCAGGTTTTCCTGAACCCCAAAGGCCCATTGTATTTGCAAGAGTACATGTCTAAATATTGGACATTACTGAATCTATTTGACTAAGTTACTACCAGTAGCACAGCAGCTGCTGTACCATTTTCTAACCTAACATGTGTTTGCTGCCCATATTATCAGATTTACACAGAGGTTGTTGTTGCCAAAAGCAGAAGAGAGGTAAATTCCAACACTGTGACCCTTTGCAATCAAGAAACCTGCATTTATTCCAGTGCCTCTCCATGGAATGCGAGGGAATGGCTCCCAGTGAGCCCAGAAATTCATCCACAAAAACAAGTATAGATTCATAGTTATCACTGTGAAAAACAGTGAGTCACTGCACTAAAGAGAAATTTGTGGAAAGAATGTTTCGGGGAAAAAAAATTAAGATCAGGAAAAAAATAACACTCCAAGTAACCTAAAAAATGAGAATTCACATTTCTTAATATATTTAAATGTGTGTATGCCTGCAAACCTACATGTATCTCCTGCCCTCCTGTATCCTTCACACTAACGCTGTTGGGAATTATCCTGGAAGTGAGCTCAGCGTCCAAGCCAAGCATCCAGAGCAGGCACTGCTGCACTGGACGGCGGTGGCTGACATAATTCTCCTTCCTCGCAGTTCTCAACGCGGGGTCCCCAGCTGGTGTCCCTGCCCCGCAGGAGCGGCGGCTCAGGCAAAGGCGCAGCAGAGAAAAGCAGCACGGAGAAGAGCAAAGGCAGCAGCTGGGCCGCCAGAGAGATCACGGCACTTTCGGGGAATATTTTGCAAAAGGGACGGACACTAGCTTTAACTAGAGATCCGCGGCAGTGAGAAATGCACGGAGGAGGGGCCGGGTTTCCTTTCGCCGCCGCCGCGATTCCCGGAGCGGCTCGGGCTCGAGGGGAGGGAAGAGCGCCGGTTGCCGGGGCCCAGGCGCCATCTCGTGGCGGTCGGGGGCACTGCCGCCGCTGCTCCGGGGCTCGGGCTCGCCCCCGTGCTTTGCTGCCTTTCCGCAGGTCCCAAAATTCTCTTAAATCCTCGTTTCTACCAGGTGTCCCTGCTTCCTGGCATTGTCTTTGCTCTGCTGGCTGTGGGACGGAGCCCACGGCTCCCACCGCGGTGCCGTTGCCTGCTCGAGGGCAGTGTTGAGTGTCAGAGCCGAAGCGGCGATACGAGAAATGTTCCGGCACCGACCGACTTTGAGACTGCCTGCGTGCCTACCAAAGACTAGAAGAACTGGCTTTGTCTCATGACATAAATATTAGCCTACAAAAGAGACTTGGGAGACACAAATCTTGCGCCAATGAGTGATATTTTCCCCTTTGTAAGACAGTGTTTGCAGTATCTGCGCAGCTTCCAGGTCAAAACAAGTTGTGCCTAGCTGGGTTGAAGAAACTTAGCAAGAGTCTGTGTCGGTGACTGTAGTTGTGCTTGAAGAATTCATTAGCCAGTGGACTTTTTCATTGTAAACAAAAGGGTATTTTGATACTGTATTAAATAATCCTCAGTTGCAACCAGACTCTATGTACAATCTTACCTGTGCTAACAGTGTAGCTAATGGATCATTCAGTTCTTAAAGTATAGGCTTGTCATTAATATCTTGAGTCTTCTGATTTCATCTGTGTGATGCTGATGTGATGATCCATGGCACAGTATTTGGCTGTTTCTCAGGTGGTTTAACAAGCCTACCAGAAGGCTGTTCCAGGGATTTTGACACCTCAGCTAACTTGAACATGCCAGTACCTTTCCACATTGTTGATGAAAGCCTTAGGATTACACTTTCTAAAAAAATTTCTTTTAACATTCCAGTTTTCTGGCCCCAAAGATATGGAGACTTTGTGTTGTTTAATGTCCTCCCCAGGACATTATGGGAGGGAATAAAATGCATGGTATGTTAAATGAATTAAAATATGAATTCAATAATCTCCTTCTTTCAAAACAGAAAATTATTCTTTAATGTTCCATTTTATTCCTCTTTGGTGGTCTTAGTAACTTGGACTTATTATCTTTTGCTAGTACCTTGAGATTCCCTCTTCAGTTAACTTCTTGACTTCTGATTTATACTTTGTCCATCTTCCTTTGTATTATAACCTGCTTGATCAATTAGATTGGAAGGTTTGCAACAGTTTTCTCAGCCTTTTTATGGAGATTGCCACTCCCAGTTTGTCTGCTAGTAATAAAGAGGAAATGCAGAGCCTTGTAAAAATACACAAAAATGCCAAAAGAATAAAAAATTTGTTTTAAAACTTACAAGTGTTTGACAGGAATTTGGGATAAGAGCTAGCTGAAATACCCTTAAATCAAAACATGAACTGAGGATACCTGATATTTGTGGGTGAGGATGTACCCTTGGGAGCCGAGAGGACCCTCTCAAGAGATTGTCTTCTGACATTTACGTTCTTAGCAAGCTGTATAAACACATAAATAACAACTAACTGTGGCCTATCAACCAGTGGTGTTTCCCAAATAATTGGTTGATCTCTAGAGTTTATTTCCGCCAGCTAGAGTGACACAACAGACAGCTGCACATATGTTAAATACTTTCCTCATATTACTTTTCCATGTGAGCCACTACTGCAATTGTCACAGGGATGTTACTCACTCATTAATGGGAAGGGAGCTTGCCCACAAAATGTCAAGTGGGGAGGAAGGCAGCTTGCAAAGCTGCATCTGTTAAGTTGAGGTCTTCCACTATGAAAACACTTGAAAACTTCTCAGCTATGGATTTTGATATATTCCATAATTATCAAAGAAAGAAACAGAGAGGAGAAAGTTTTACCTAGAACATGAGCAGAGGAGAAGCAGAATGAGTATTAATCTTTTTTTCTCAAGTTACGATGAATTATAGCATAAAATGCTGGCTCTTGATATTTGTGAGTAACTTTACCCACATGGAAAGTCCTTGGCTTCTGAGAGATGACTCTCTGTTACTTGTTTTCCTCTTGTCCCTCCCATCTACTCTCAGTGTTTAGACAGTATTTCAGCAGCAGTTGTTTGACAGAAGAGATCAGAACCAGACCTAGAGCATCCATTTATGGCTGAGGGCTTTATGGCTAATCAATTTCTCATTATTTTTAAACACCATACTTTGTGACTGACCTTTTTTTTTAAAAAAAATTTTCAGCCAGGCAAAAAGAAGATGCCAAATGAAGTATTGAAAATAAATTATTTCCTTTTCTTCACTAAAAAAAGAAATTGAGATTTCCAGGGAGTGGCAGTGCAAACACAGGAAGGAGCAGCATGTTCCTCTCAGGAGTAAATTGCTACGTGTTGTGAGTAAAAGTGGGAGAATTTTGCTACACATCAATAAACTGATAACATGCAATGTACATAAATATCTGTATTCATGCATAGATCCTGATTCACTGTTCTGACCAGAAAGATTTTGTATACAGTATGGGTGGCACTGGAAGCTACAGGCACAATATAAATTAGTTATTGTATATACTCACATATATTCTTTTCTCTTCAGGCAGCCCCATGGGAGTCAATGTTAAGAAAACCTGTAGCTGAGTGTTTATACCATTGTAAGCTTAACATCCTTATGGCTTTCATGAATACCAAATGAGCTTAATAGCAGTGGAGGCAGGACACTGTTAGGTTCTTCTTTTGCTGGTGCACCTGCTGGCAGAAAGGATTTTTACTACCCCATCCATGTGCACATGCATGCTTTATGTCAATCTCACCAAAATTCCATGTAAATTCCATGTAAAAAGCCCATAGACAAAAAGGCTTGGAAGGTATAGCTGGTGTACCTGATACTTGAAATCATTACCTAATAAGAAGCTGCAAAACCGCCTCTATGATAAGGATGCTTAAGAGCTAAGTGTGCAAACTTACCATGAAGGAGAAATCATAAATTGTCCTGGACTCAGGATGAAAGAAAGGCTGTTGAAATGAAAACATCTAGCACTGTTGAAACGCAGCAAAGGCTTGGTGCAATGCAAATATGGAAGTAACAAGGCAGAGATGAGTGGAAACACAGAGGTGAGCATGTGCTCCAAGGGAAGGCTTCTGGGGATGCCATTCGCCTTGACACGGGCAGGTTGGACTTCAGCTCTTGCTCTGATCATCCCTGCTCAGACTGGGTTAGGACCATGTTTGTGCAGTAGACTGACCGACTTTTTGCCACAGAACCAAGCCTGATCACTCTTTCAGACAAGCCTGGTGCTAAGACTTCTTCCCTGTATCCCTGCTGGCACTGAGGTTCTTGAAACCTCGACACTTATTTATTGAACTCAAAGACATCTCGGATAACAGCAGCAGAAACAACAAAGGCTGTATTGATCAGCAGCTTCAGGGAACACTAATGAACCCACATGACACCTTGGTGTATCTTTTTCCAGAGATTTAGTCTTGGAGACACATTTTCTCAAAAAAGTCTGAAGAGCTCCAACGACTACAGAGGCTCTTTCCTCTGATTTAGAGGATGCTGGATTATATCCAGTGGGAGAAGTTTTCAACTCTTTTTTTTTTTTCCTAAATGGCAATTGCACTGGTACTTTAAGTGTATTCTCTTAACTGAACATTCATGTGCTTTATACCACAAATGTCACTAGGTATTTCATAAGTATAAGCCAAAGAACAAGTGATCTGAAATACTCTAATAGTATGATGTGTTCCTAATGACTTAAATATCTGATGTCTTAGTTATAAAAATATATAAATACATAAAGGAATAAATAATTAAGTAAATATAAAAGAAAGCACCTAAAGATTGTGTTGCTGAAGGAGGCAAATTATATAAGAAACAGAACTTTGAAAAGAGTAATCTGCTCTCTAGATAATGAGAGATAATGTCTACATATGACATGGAGAAAGATATAGTTTAAGTATTTTCATATAGCTTTTACCCTTGCTTTCCATTTCTATTTTTCATCTTTTTGCATGGAATACTTCTCTGAGAACTTGAGCAATCTGTTCTCAGAAGTTTAGTACAAAGTGGCCATCAGACTGTCCTCTTTAGCCACTGCAACAGGCAGCTTCCAGAAGTTGGCTCATCTGACTGGTACGCTTCTCAGAGGTACAGAAGGAGTTCTGGGGCATCTTTGTAATTGTTGTTTCATATCTAAAAAGAAGAATGATTTTCAAACTCTTAAGCTTCTGAGAAAAATTATGTGAGTCCTTCCTGTATTTTCTTCTTCCTAATATCTCCTAGTGGCCACATATCCTTGTTTCATTGGCACCTAACTATTTATTTTTTCCCTCATATATGAAAAAATATATATATTTTTTCTATTTAATGTTAATTTCTGTGCGGGATTCCAGAGGTCTTTTTTTTTTTTTTAATACATGTTTTAGCGTGGTAATGAAAAGTGAAGATTTATGAATGATTTTGAGAAAGAGCGTTTAAAAAAATCTGTAATACCTCTTGAATTATATGTTGGGGATTTTTTGTTGTTTTTTTTTTTTTTTTAAGGCAGGAGATCTTGAACGTACACCAGGTGTGCCAGGGCACCGACACGGGAGCAGCAGAGCGTTTGGCTGTGGGTGGCCAGGGAGGCAGGCAGCCTGGCAGCGGGGAGCCAGCGAGGGAGGCAGCCCGGGGAGCCAGGCAAGCTGCCAGAACCTGACCCGCAGACTGCAAGGCTGGTGAGAAAGGACGCAAAGTTACTCGATTCCCTGTCAAAGGTTCTGATGGAATCAACGGGTCCCGGTGAAATGTTTTGATTCTGTTTAATCAGAATTACATCAGAATGGCTCTTACTGGTAAATTCCTGACTGACCAACAATCTCAACTTCGTTGTAGTGATGTGTTCAGCAGAACATATAGAGTTTAGTCCGAGAAGTGCTTGACTATATTCTTTAATTCAATGCCAACTCAGCAGACGTTAGTTTAAAGAGAAAGTTATCCAAATCAGAGATTATTTGGTACACCAACAGTCATCTTCGTTTTCCATTTTACAAATAAACAAGTCAGAGATAGCCAAGTTTGTTTGCTTTTTTTTTTAATTAATGAACAATTTAAAAAAAATACCCTTAAAATTTCCATGTTGTTTTTAGAATCTTCATTACAGCTGAGAGTTACAATTTGATGTTACAGCTGGCTGTCCACCAAGAGGAGACATCCTACTCCTCTCAGTAACCTGCAGCTCTGCAACATACCTTGTGTGGTATTCACATCTCGTGTGGCCCCAGCCTGTCTCAGATCAGCGAGCTGATGCAGGGTCTGTTCGTTTGGTTTGGTAGTGTAATTTCAGCCAGATGGGCCACTTCACCCCACAGTCCCCATCTGGTGGATCAGGAGGGTGGGAAAGAGCCCATGGACTAATAAAGCAGGTCCTTGCAAGGCAGCTAACCACTAATACATGTGTGCAGCACAGCTCCGGCCCTGCCTACACATACAGTTACTTCTGAAACTTCACTGCCACTGTCCACAAAAATAAAGTGGTCTTTCACCAAACAATTACTGCTTGTACAATTTTAGGTGTTGGCAGTGTCTTTGGACTTTAATCTCTTGCAGTGCAGTGGCACATAACCAATGGCTATGACTGCAGCTCAGATGAATATTTATTATTAATACTGCATTTACCATCCCACTAAATTCTTTGAGACAATGGACCGTTAAGTAGTATGAGGCTGACTGAAGTGCCTCCACCATTTAGGGGTTAGCAACTAAACGGCATTATATAATTTGAGTCAATTTCTGCCCAAGATTCCAGGGAGTGAACTCATCAGGATTACTCATTGTTAAAGGAGCGCCTCAGGGTTTAGTACTTTGACTTTATTATTTTTTCCTTTAGCTATTCAAAACCTTGGTTGGTTTGTAGGAAATGTTAATTATCCTTTCTGTGCTGATGTCCCACTGCTGTTTTATAAGCAGAGCTTTGCTTGTACAACTTCAAAAGAAATCTTCAAACTCAATATTACCAAGTTTGAATATTATCTAATTAACCTCCCAGTCTGTCATGCCTTGTTGGTTATCATGAAATAATCACAGCCCCTCAGGTGTTGAAGCTCTAGATGCAGCTAAGTGCCTCTAATTCCCTAAGGGGGTGATTAGCTCATGATAACAATGCTCCCTTGAGTTGTTTTATTGCTTTTATAAAAAGACTTTATTGTGGGGGAAATGTTTATTTTTATGCAGGAGGAAGATGGAGCTGACAGTTGAGGCTGGTGAGTGACTGCAGCTGTTACTCCTGAGCCGTGGTGCAAACCTTGATATATTTGCTCATTTCTGATACTCCTTGGACAATCACAATATGCTGGCTGGTAATTAAGCTCCTGCTGAACTCACAGTGTGAAGACAGAAAATAAATACTTCTGGTTCTGCCAGAGGTGAGCAGTTAAAACAAAGCAAGACAAAGCAAAACAAGAAGTTCTTTCTACTGCAGGGATCATAACCCCAGAGTGTGGAGTATTTCGATGCTCTGGAAGTCACTGGATCGATTTCTGCGCATTGTTTGCCAACAAAAAATCTCTGCAAAAGTACAGAAAATGGAAAATTCAAGTCAGTAAATTAATAACATTTCATTTCTTGCAAAATCATGACAACATAATTTTTAAGCATAAAACCCCAATTTTGGTCAATAGGTTAATTGTAGGTCTCTGACCATTGACAGCTAAAGTTATACAGATTTTCCTACCCCTGCTGCCTTCAGATCTTTTCCTCTTTGCTTTTCCCACAAAAGGTATGCTCCAGAACATCGCTCTTACGGCACCTCACTGCACAGAGCCATATAAGAAATGTTGTACCTTCCTGCCAAGTTGTCCAGCTCCTTTTCATGTAAACAAAAAGACTCTAATCCAAAGACATGTATATTTGAGGCTTGACTGATGATAACTAGGCAGTTGTTTTTTACAGAACTATAACGCTTGGTTGCAGAATTGGTTCATTAGAAATGAAAGGAGAAAAAGAATGCTTAATTGACTAAAGAAGACTCAAAAAATTTTTTCTTGTATGAAATGACCACAAAGAAAAATAAGCCAATTTGCAAAACAAACGTACTCTGATGAGCTGCTTGCTATAGCTAATAATATAAAACTTCTTCAAGGAGAGTAATGTGAGCAGAACGTCTCATTCTGGGCATCACTGTAATGGTTTTTACATTTAGAGCTAAATTTTCTGAAATTTTTCCTATTTTTAATTCAAACAGTTCTTGTGATGATTTCTAAACCTTAGGTTGTTGACATACACATTCATCACTGGCATATGCTCTCAGCTTCATCTTGTATTTTTGTTTCAGATCTCTCTTTGTCCTTTTGTTGTAGTGATAGTTATCTGACATCTTCCTTCTCTCTCAGAAATTATCTTGTGTTAAAAACCAGCCAGTTTACAGCATTTAATGATTTATGGAAGGCTCAGCAAAGAGAGTGATCAAGTCTGGATTTATTCTGAATCATTTGGTCATAGTATCTCAAGACTCATTTGTTAACGACTTCATATCCAACAGATAAAGAATCATAAAATCATAGAATGGTTAGGATTGGAAGCAATCTTAAAAATAATTTGCATCCAACTACCCTGCCATGGATAGAGATGCCACACAGGATATACTCAGGAACCCTCAAAATTTACTTTTTAGATGCCAATACAAGCCTCAGGGTTAGTGGCCATGAGATACAGCAATTTTTTAGCAACTTCCTTTCACATGTGGCTTTACACATTTACATACAGTTTTGTATCTGTATATCTCAAATTACAGATTTAATATCCTCCTTCAATTCTAAGAAAACTTTCCTGCAAACTTTAGAGGTAAAGATAATCCTCAATATTTGTCTTTCTAGAGTTGAATAATTCGAAAGCTCAGTGCTGTCTTTGCCACCAACATGTAACATGCAAGGGGAAACAAGCATGTAAGGACCACTACCTCCACAGCAAACTGCAACAGAATTATGTACATATGCAAAGGCAGGAAGGCTCACACGACAGGTAAAATCTTGGGATACTTGCCAAAAAAGTCCATAATGTCAGGATTGGAATAAGAAAAACAGCTGCGTGATTCAATGTTCTTTTTTTTATTGATAAATTTACCTCAGATTTTAGTATCAATGTTCGGCAAAAAAATGATGAATTTAATGATGGCTACTTATTTTAATCTTTTCCATGACATCTTTTTACTGGTAGTGGCTTCCTACAAGTATGTAAGCAGCAAACTCACCCTCTCAAGAAAAAAAAAAAATGGATAAAAGATGGTTCATCCTAACAAGAATTCCTTTTTGTCTGAATAAGACCAGTCTAGCCAATCTGAGCAGTTGTGTGACTGTAGTTTTGATGATAATTAGACAAGGGTATATCATAAATACTGGTTCAAAGTGTTCAAATGCCTGAGAGTATTAGTGAAAAAGGAAACTCTGAAGGAACTCATGCATTGTCCGTAAGCACATTTAGTTTCCTAGGTAACAGCTCCTGGTGATAACAGTCACACATCCAGAGGTGCACATGGAAGCCATTTGCTGTGTACAGCTGTCACTGGTCGATAGCACTGCCTGGGTTTTAGCACCATGTTCTGGCATAACATCTCTTAACTATGAAACAAGCATGTACATATAACACCTCCTTTGCTGAACGCTCCTGTAATGTGTTCTCAGGGTGGTAATTTTGAAACAACCAATTTCAGTCACAATGAAATTGAAAAATTTGGAGGTATGTTGGTCATTAGGCTGCTCTGGAGGCAAAATTCTAGATGCTTCTCACTGTTTGTAGATGAGACTTGATCACAGCACAGGCTCCCCCACCTGAAAAAAAAGCAGATCTTTCTGTTACTGTTCTATTTAGTAGTCTATAAACACATGCTGTGTAATCAAAACAAGAGCATTACGTTAGCAATTTAACTCTTCAGTTCTCATTTCTTCTAAAAGAAGAAATGAAATATTCATTTAAACAGAAAGAATTATTGTATCATAAAAATAATTCAGGAATGTGCAAGTCTAATGAATTGTGATGTACAATTTTATTCCACTTTACAACAATTTTCTCATGGCAATTTAAGATTTCTTTAAAAACTAATTTTCTTTTCTAGATATAAGTTATTTTTTGTGCCCCATTGTCATTCAGAATTAAATCTTTCATCTAACAGTTGTTACCTTATCACTTAAGTTCCAAGGGTACTTTGCAAAAGTTGTTTCTCTGTCCGTGTATGATTGCATATGGTTATGCTTCTCCATAAATGAGACAACATGATTAACATTAAAAACAATTTTAAGGCATTTTTATGATTTTTACCGTGATGAAAATATTGTCTCTTAACAAACCCTAATGAAACAGTACTTTACACACTGTGTGAAAAGTTGCCAAGAGGTGTAAACCAATTATTATGACAAAAAGCATGAGTTTTGAAGAGCCATTTCTCTCATGGAGAGTGTGTGTGAAAAAGAAGAATGAAGAAATCCTTAGGGAAAAAATTAATTTTAATAAGCTTCCTTGTATGCACGAAGACTGTGTATATCTAGGCTCCAAGTATAATGGGTAATACAGTAATCACCTAAAAACTTCAAATAAGAATCCTAAACAACTGTCTTGCCAGTCTATGAACAAAGCTCAGTTGCCATTGCCAAATGGTGATAACTTCATGCTGGAGACGACTCAGGTGAAGGCCCTGCCCGCATTCCCCTCTCAGAAGCACGTGCTTCCTCCCTGGACTACCCAGCCACTCGCAGCAATTGCTTTAATGCTTTGCTTTCCTTTGCTTTCATGATTGCTCCCTTATGTCCTGGGGTGGTCTACACTGTCTGTGCAGCTTTTGTCATGGTTTACCTTGAGGAAATGAAGGTTTAAATAAATATAGAACCTTGAGAAAATTATTAATGCAATAATGTAGAAAATGAAAAGGAAAAGCATTTCTAGAATCACTGATGCTCTTTGTCCTTAGCAGGCTCTGTCTTCTTTTCAGGCCTGTCATTTTGCCACACCAGCAAAATCTCATTGGAAGAGACACAGTATGCTGAGTATGAAGTCACTAGGAGTTTAACTGATACAACTGTCATGTACCTGGCAGACTAACTTTTCCTGATGTATGAAGTAGCCATGTACAGACCTTTACTGTGAAGAATCTGCCATGTGTGAAGTTCAGTCCCATGAACTGACCAATTCCAACCTCGTGCATTTGGAAAAAAAAGTATTGGGGTATTTCTGAATAGAGACTTTACTGACAGAGTACAAATATTCTCTCTGTAAATGTATATTCCTCTACACACCACTGAGCAGTGGCAAAGAGCTATTTCTTCTGGGTATCTTCTATCCATCTGACATTTTTCACTTTATACAGTGGAAGAAGTTCAAAGGCTCTTCTCTAACAACAAAGCAGTTCCTTCCTTTTCTACAGATGTGCAGAAGCAAGAGGGTGTCTGCAGTGTAATGTAGAGAGGGCACACTGAAAATACCCAGGAAAATTTCAAATTTGGTCATCAATATGGATTATTCAATAGGAATGATACAAGAGTTGGTGAATACAAAGAGGTCAAAAGCAAAACACAGATTAAATACTGGCGAGAAAAAGAACCATTAAAAAACCCCTAAGATAGCAATGGAAGTGGTCTATTTCAGCATAAATCCAGCCCTCCACCGGGACGAGGTGATTAAATTTTTTTTAAAAATTTGCTTATCCAGTTCCCACCAACATCATATTGAGCACTCCTATGTCACAGACTTCCTCACTTATCTGCAAAATTCCTACTTGTAAAACTTCAGTCCCCTCCTAGACTGCCAAGAAATATTCTCTTATGTCTGATATCTCCCATGTATTTGTCCCCTTCACAAATTGTTAAGAAAAGTGGGACTGATAAAATTAGATGTAACCTGTTACATACTCAAACGCAGTAAACAAAGACCATGAAGTCTAATATCAGTAACCAGTAGTAGAAGGATCCTGTCTCAAGCATCCATCATTTTTCTTGAGGTTTGACCACGCAGATATTAAGGCAGAGACAATTATATTCAGGAATATATTTTCAATAATGTTCCTTCATCTTTCTCTCAATTATCGTAGCCCTGGAAAAGTTCTCTGCCTGGAGTCTAGAGGCTCTTGAAGCCAGCTGGTCAAGGACATCCTGTTGATCACTACCACTACCATCCTCTAGTCGTAGTGCTTGAATGCCACTCAGATAATTATGTGCTTTCTGGTCACTGATGTTGCCAAGCTGCATAACAATGACCATTTTTCTCTCGGTTTAATTTTCACTGTCTAGCTGTACTTTTCTTTCCATTAATTCATTTTCTCTAGCTTTTTTCTCACTCTTATCCACTCATCTTGTATATGTGACTAATTTTAATTACTCTGGCATTCCCCTCTGGGAAGTGAACAGGAGGCTTGATATTGCTTTGGATTGGTGCCCAAAAGGGCTGCGCTTTCACTGGCCACTTGTGTATTTTCAAATAAGACAAGAGAACATTAGCAATATTGTGAAGCAAACCCACCTCAGGAATGCAATAAACTGGAAGGGAAGAGTGTCCCGTGCTTTTCTCACACAAGATGCAGGCAGGATGTGAAACCGTCTGTGCTCTGCTTGATGGAGGTAGATCAGATGAAGTGGGACAAATTCAGTGCGGCCCATGAGCTGGTTCTGCTCAGTCATACTTTCACATGTCTTTGGTGTTACACAGTCCAGCTTCTGGTTATTCAGCTCTTGGCTGCCCTGTGCCATGGGATGTTGTATCCTCACAGCAAGGCACTTTTTGTCTATCTTCTGTGTCTCCAAGAGACAGCAGTATGACTGCTGTTGCAAAGGAGATGCTCTAGTTCACACAGCAGTGATGGCTTGCTGGCGTGTGACTGACTTGGATGGACATGTAGTCTAGACTGCCATCTGGGGAAAGAGGAAATAAAGCAGGAATTCACCACAAAGGAAAAAGACAGCTGAGTAGCATCTGAAGCTAAAAAGATAATTTTTATTTATCTTAGCATATTTCTCAGGCATTCCAATAGATACTTCACATTAAGAACAGGAAATGCCTCTGAAGCACAATGTCGTCAGAGAAAACTGGAAAAGAAGTTTGAATCTCTACACAAGAGGCATTCTAATCGTGAGAACTAAAACACACGTATTGAGAAAAGTGGAATGTGCAAGAGTGATTTCACTACAGTAAAATGGAGAGGACTTCTAGGCATGTAAGTCTCAGAGGTTTGGAATAGCTGGGGAACTGGCATATATTTTAGCATGTCATCAGTGAGTCTTTAGTGTGTCATCAGTAACAATTTGTTAGCAGCTAGTCTATTATAAAAAGAAGTAACTCATGGCCTTTGTGAGCCTGAATTAAATGTGATATATTTCTAAATCAAAATAAACTCAATAAAACACTTCTCTGCCAATTAACCTACTGGCAGCAGCGCTGGCTGATTACTTCTGTGACTATCTCAGCTTTCATGCAAGAGTGATAATTTTCCTAAAAAATATTTTAGGTTTTTTTTTGTTTTGTTTTCTGGTCAAGTTTCTCACCAATGTTATTACATACATTGATTTCTTTAAGGCAAAGTTTTAATGGCCAGATCAGAAAAAGAATTTTGTGTAGGTTTAAAAACCTAAAGCCAAAATGAAGCTCTAGGTCCCCTTTCTCTTTTCCCTGTAGCCTGCTCAATAACTCGGGAAGTATAAGAATCATAAATACTGTCAGTTTCTCCAGTAGAATTTCCTGTATGTTTGCTGTTCTGCTCCTGACCACAACCAGCTGTAGTGCAGTCTGACATCTCTTTCATGCCTGGCCCATGAATGATTCTCCATTCAGCTCCTCTTTAGAGCATGATTTATTAGACACTGCTAGATCAAATCTAATGAATATGGCTTTGAAAAAAAAAAAATCCGGCTTGAAATGGTCTTCCCAAAAGCTCAGTGGTTTCTGTAGTCATTTGCCATGTGGGAAACATACACTCAGATTTGTCTAAGGGGATGCGAACTTTCATTTCCCAAGACACTTTTGTAACCACTGGATTGTCAGATATCTTTAGGTGAAATACTCATCATAACAGTTTTCTCCACCTCTAATGTCAGCTTCTAATATCCTTGGGCACTTAGTGTCCTAACCACTAAGTCACACATATATGAAGTTACGCTTTCTCTGGCTCCAAGAATATATAACCAGTCTACACAGATGGTATCAAAATGTTCCATTGCCCTCTGTCATAACTTGAATAATATGTTTCCTTAGGAGATGATGTGAAATTAAATTACGAATGCCTGAGTTAAAAAAAAAGAAAAGAGAAGGCTTGTGTCACTATTGTTTCCTATGGTGTTTTGGAAGTGAGACTTATCTCAATTTTGGAGGACTTATATATCTCAAAAAAGGTTCTGCAAATTGCATTTTGAAGAGAAATGGCATCTTCTGTCAATAGTGTTCAGTACATGATGAGTGCACAGCCTGAAACACTGTCCCCATCCTTCAGCATTTCCCTAGGGGATCTTGAAGATTTTGTAATTGGGCCCATGATATCCTTCAAATCAAGCACATATCCAAGGAGAGAATTAGATCTCCCAAACAAATATTGTTCATGCAAGTTCATACGCAGATGCATTCTCTGCTCTTACAAGAGTTCTCGCTGCATTAAAAATCACTCATGAGAAGACTGGATAGAGTGTGATAATAACATCAAAATTGAGCGCATTTAGTTCAGGCAACAAAAACTGTGCTCTGAAGTATACATAACATTCCTTTATAAATAGCTGAAAACTCTTCATTCTCAGCCAAAAAAAAAATCAGCAGAAAATTAATAATAGGGCTCAGATAGGATATATCAAAGATCTTCAGTCAGGATGCACCTTCAAATGACCTCTGTACAGAGAAGATTTACATACAAAGGAACTAGTAAAATTTATCAGGAAAAACCCCAAATCACTGTGTAATTTATTGGCACGAAGTCCTCTACTGTTATGAAACAAGATGTTCAAGAAATTAAGTCGTCATGGAACAAACTTGAGTTTAGATGTGCCAGATTGTACAACTGCAGAACTCCCTTCTCCTTTAGCAGCATGGTACTCATAATAGAGTTGGTTTTATTTATAGAGGAAATGTTCAAGTTTGATCAATTGTGTTGGCAATGTTAAAATGGAAATGATAAGAGATGGTTTAGAACAATTAACAGCTAATTTAACAAATTGTCTCAGGGGAAACTAGACAATCCTTTTTTTGTTTGTTCAGAAGGTATTAAAGTCAATTCTTGAGAAGAAACAGTGATCTCAGAGTAAATGAGGGTTCTCTTCAACACCTGCACATAATAATGAGCATGTTAGAGGACATGGTTCATACCATATGGTTCATTATTCTAGAGTACTGCTGAGTACAAAGCCCCTTAATTTTTAAGGAGGGTAAGAAAAAATCTGGGCAGTGGTATTTTGAAGGCTTGTGGGTATGGCACTTAGGTACATGGTTTAGTGATTGACTTGGCAGTGCTGGATTAATGGTTGGACTCAGTGATCTTAGAGGTCTTTTCCAACCTAAACAACCCTGTGATTCTGTGATATTTTATAATCAGTGGTTTTTTATAGGTCTGATTTCTTCATGCCTGGAAAGGGGGAATGGGGCTTCAATTCTGCAAGCATCCCAACCAAAAAATACTCTGACAAAACGGCAAAAATCTGAAGAGGTTTCATCTCTTTAATATCAGTTGAATAAGTACAATTATCCTTGATTGCTATCAAACAATTGTGCTGATACTTGACAATCATGGATCACCTATTACTGAAATACAGAAGAATTTGAAAGTCTTTTTTTCTTCTGTTTTCCTGCCGAATACCCAGACTTTGAAATTTCTCAGAGCTTTTTTGCTTTATTTCTCATCCTGCTCATTTTAGAGTCAAAACAATATATTTCATGCTTACTGGTTAAGCATTTCTAAGAGGAACCTGATACATGAGATTTAAATGGGTTCTTTTGTTGTTCACATTCTCATTTTTTCTTGCTATTTACCTTAGCATGCTAAGGAAACTGAAGTTGCCCATGTGGGATGATCCCATATAAAATTTCTCAGTCAGGTGGCTAAGGGCATCTGTTGATTTTGTTCTGGATGTGCTGTTTCCCCTGAAAATCCAAAATAATTTTACACATCTACTTTCAGCTCTCCTTTGCAACACAGACTTAATCGGTTCCATTTCCACATTACTGGATCAATAGAGTATATAAGTTAATATTGGGAGGTCTTCTAGTACATAAGGTAAACAGAAAGTGTCAAAGCCGTGCTAAACAGTGTTTCAAAAAAAGCTCACAGATCGGTGACGCTATTCTACAGTAGTTATACAATAATTTCTGAAGTTCTTTTTTTCTTTTAGTCAAGTTAAATACTGTGAGTCATATTAAATACTGTGTATTTTGTGTATTCATCTCTTATGTTTGCGGGCCTCATTTTTTCCATTGCAAATACCTATTTTACACAGCTTGGATCTCTCAGTTGCAGAAGTGTCACTCCTGTTGTGTACTGGTATAACTGAAAGAACATTAGGATTTGTTGTGTAAATGTGAGAACATGCCATCTGTTTGGCAATGGGAAGATAAAAACTGAGGGAAAACATTAGAGGTGTTAGAATACCTACCAGCTGGAAACTGAGGGAAAACATAAGAAGAAATAAAATATCTGCCAGTTGGAAGAAAGATACAGCTGGTTGCAAAATGCCTGCTTTAAGGGTGCAAATTCAGGCTGCAAGCTACAGAAAGACATGCTGGGAAATCACTCCTAAAGACAGCCTTGAACTAAAAAATTTGTAGATCTAAAGAAACTGCTGGGGAAGACAATCTTGAAAACATGTTTTTTATTGTGGTGTAGCTACCACTATTCTGACACATTATATGTCTGTGATGTTTGTATTCCCAGAAAATAAAAAGCCAGTAGAAAATTATATTAGGGGAAGGAACAAAATATCTACAGTAGGAAGAATTACAGGCACATCGTCAACTCCACAATGCTCCCCGTGTGGTTTGCTAATTAATAACTTCAAAAGCAGAGATAAACACTCTTTTGTTCCTGTTTATTTGATGATCTTGATTAATTAAAGTACAAGTTTCCTTTAAAAAGTCGAGACTGCCTTTAGTTATATTACTAAGTGTGGCACTTTGTTCTTCAGTAGCATTACACAGTGCATGCAGCCAGTTTTGCTGATTGAAGAGTTTTAAAAAATAAAGCAGGCTGTGTGGACATTTAGTAGCTGACTACAGCAAAATTGGTTAATGACTAGTATCATCTAAATGAGGCAGCAAGCTGAAAGACTCATAATCTCTCCCCATGCACAAATTTTAATTAAATAATTATAATGTCCTTGTTGTAATTATTTATCAGTAACTATGCTCCTGAGTATTGTCTCTTTTACTTTCATCTGTTCTCTCAGCTCAGCTGTACAATGGAAAAATCAGTTTCAAAGATCTGGTATGATTAATTCTTATTACCGAGGGCCCTATTCTGCTGCCATTATTCAACCTGATTAGTACTTTACTGCACAATTAGTCACATTGAGTTCAATGGTTCTGTGTGTGCACTAAGGTACTGCTCAAAGGGGTGGCAGAATTGGACCCCAACTAACAGATTTGGGACTGATGGTCTAAAAGGATGGATAAGATACCATGTCACATTTTCACCTTCTTGGTGAGAAGCCAGTCAAGAAAAGAGCTAGCCCTTTAAAGGCTTTTTGTGCATCTGAGGCTCATTCAAACATTTGGTGCCTGTTCTTGTACCTGGGGACATGGAAACACAGCTCAGCCACCACAATTTTTAGCTCCTGCTGAAGTATGGCTCCCATATAATTTCCTTTAAGCAGCTAAGCCAGACTCACTCTTATGTTTAAAATTGTAGGTCTTGGCATCTCAGTACCTAGCTATCAATAAGATGCAGTTCTTAAATAAAATTTAAATTATTTCATTGAGCTGTTTTCTTCTAATACATAAACTGTCTTCACACGTAAGCCTGAGAGCACTCAAACCCCAAATACACAGATGTCTCCTGTTGTGACACAAATAACCAGAATAACATCAAAATGATAAGCATTGATCTTGAGCATCTCACAAATTTCTTCTTAAAACTGACAACAACCTTGAGACATATTAAAACTTCAAGATAATAAAGTTATGTGTGCTGCATGAAGAAAAAAACCAAAACCATCAAGATCTTCAGGGCAATTATTTTGAAATAAAAACAGTCCTTGTGGAATATTTAGGGATGCTATTTTCTTGAATGGGTAATGTAGGCATTATGCTATTGCATGTATGTGTTACGTGTCTGTGTTTAGAGACACGACAAGCAGTTCTGGAAATGGAATGTCTCAGCACTCTAAATTCTAAAAGAAAAATATATTAGAATACCAAAACTATGTAATTATATTGCACAATTAAGAAGTGTCATAAACTATTATGAAACCTTATTCAATGGTGTGCAATTATGACAAAGTAGGAATGGCTTAGGAATATGGATTTCTCAGAAATGCTGGCTAAGATACAATTTCATGCAGAAAATAAAAAAATGAAAGACAACTTTATTCAGGGTATTCTGCAATAGTTAAAATTACAGAAAAGATAGGGTTTGCTCCTTTTATGCAATCTCTGTTAAAAATTCAGAATTTCTCTCTTACAATCTATCTGACTTGAAGACATTACTGGATGTGTATGGGGACCACTCAGACCACCTCTTTTGGCAAAGGATTTAAAAGTTACCATGGAATATGCAATGACCAAATGCAGTAAACATTTGTCTCTTCAGTCATAATACACAAACTCAAGAGGAAAGAGTTGGTTATTAAGCTGTAGAAAAAAAAATTAGGAAAGAGAAAACAAGAAAGTTAATCAAATGGAGACATGACTTGTGCACATTAGACAAAGCCAGCTTTCACAGAGTACTCTGCAGGTAGTACTTGGATACAGATGGGTTCCAGCACATTTCCTAATGCTGACACATCTTTCTGGATAGTGTGGACAAAAAGGATCTCTTTCTTCCAAGTAATGATTGTGTTTTCAGTCCCAAAAATTCATCCTAGTAGTGACCTGAACAAAAAATGTCATGGTGGGCAGTGTCCCTTAGTATCTGCTGGGTTGCCTGCTTAACACTCCTCTTCTGAAAGTTACACAAAAGGAAAAATGGATACCAATCTTCTTTTAAACAGCTGGACTTCTCATGAGAAAAAAAAATCATCTTTTGATACAGTGGATTATAATTTTTGATGAAAAATATTTTTAAAAGGCTAATAGCCAAAACACATTAAAACAAACAGTAAGAAATTCTTTAACTGTAGCAGGAAGAAAAGGCTAAATAAGTGCCTAGGTCAACTGGACCACTAAAGTTGTAATTAAAACTGATGAAGAATTGTGGAGAAATTACATGAATTCTTTGTAATCACTCTTCACTAATGAGTAAGAGGCAGACATTTCTAACTCAAGGTTATTTTTTACAGATGAGGCATTTTCAGAGAAAGTGGCCTCTGAATATGAGGCATTTTAGCAACTAGATAAAGTTAATGGTAGAAAATCCCTGGGGCTGGATAATATTCATTTGAGAGTTTTAAAAGGGAAAAACAAAAAGTAGCTGAACTACTAACTAAAATAGGCAATATACCTCTAATAGCAGGAGCCATTCCTCAGGATTGATTTTTATCCAAGGAAAGAAAGAACAAAGGATGACCTTGGGAATTACAGAAAAAGGAACAGTGCTTTATAATCACTGAAATTGTCCAAAACCATTTTCATAACCAGCCATTAAAGAACCTTTTTAAAACTACCTAGATATTAGTGTTATAAATGTATGGTACATTTTTAATTGATCTTTACATTTTCTCTGGGTGTAATTTTTATTTTTCCAACCTCACAAAAATTCAGGAAGGAAAAAACACAGATATTCGGAGAGGAATACAAGTAGGTATAATTTATCTTGACTTGCAAATTCTTCTAACAGTGTCCCTTGCCAAGGACTGTTGGCAAATATTAATGACAGCACATAGAGAACAAAAAATTCTGTCATGTACCAAAAACGGGTTGGTGCATGGGGTAAGGTTTGTGAGTAGTCACCAGCCAGCCTGAGTTACTCAGGATTTAACATGCTTTATATTCACAAATGTTCTGCAGGAAGGATAGTAATTTTTCCAGGCAAATTCTTGTTTTGCCAGGAGAGCTGTATCACTTAAAAAAAAACAAAAAAACAAACCATTGGCAACACCTGCAGCAATATCCAGGAGAGCCCAGCACTTCCCAGGTGAACTCTTGAGCTGTGGAGTGCATGTGTGTCTGGAGAACACAAGATGAATACTTGCTCCTCATCATATCCAGTGGGATGTACTGCACTGAAGAGCTGTGGGCTCAGCTTTGAAAAATAAATTGCAACCTGCAGGAACACAACCACTGAAGGAGGGCATAGGCTAGGTTTTTGAAAAATTCGAGTGGAGATAGGTTGGTCCCAAAAAAAAGGCAAAAATACTAGCAAGCCAAACATCCAGGATGTTCTTATGCTTTACCTCATTATTGCAGTTAGCTAAAGACTCTGACTCTGGCCCTTTTTCATGGAAGAAATAACACTTTTGGGGAGGATATTTACTTTGCTAGCGATATTATATTGTTAGAGAATATTGCAGAAAGGAAGATTGTGAAAATAATGAAAAATGGAGACACCCTTATTGTGTAGCACATTAAATCATTAGGAATAATATGCAAAACTATACACAGTGAATTACTAGATGGAAAATATTTCAAAAATAATTTTACATTACAAGCTCTTTCTTAACATATGGTCACCTGTGAAAGCAGTAGATTGATCCTGAAAAGTGACTTGCTGCTAAATCCAGCTTTTTCTGTTATTTTCTTTCCATTAGCAAAAGGATATGTTTTGGCAGGTGGTAACTTGCTTACTGTAATCACAGTTAAGTCTATAATAGTGTTTAGCAAAACAGTAACTATAGTTCCCACTGATTATTGACAACAGTGGGGGTAGAACAGCATAACTTTTGACATCATAACAACCTCAATGCTAGCTTGAAGTGAACTTTTACAGCTTTTGCTAATCTTTAGAAAGAATTGTGGCTTTGTTACATTTATGGGCTATTCTTGTTGCTAAGATATCAAAGCGTAAGTAACTAAGCTTTAATGTTTTCTTTTACCTGTATAACTGAGATGTTCCTACTTTCGAAGAGAGGAGACAACAGTAAATTAAATTAGTTCTTAATATAATCATGCCATGCTAAGGCTTTTGTCAGTTTAATTGTGTTTATTAAAGGTATGATTTCTTCATGTTGGAACCAAATAGATCAGTGAAACTTTCTAGGGCATTGTAGACCAGGCCAGAGTGGCTTTTTCATTTACATGTTAATGGAGTCTGCTCCAGTAGAGTTAATTGAAGAACACGCATAAAGATTTGTTTGCTCTGTGGACAGATGCAATGGAAAAATCTGCTTAAAGCTGTACACTAGGGTATGAATATTGATGTGAATGGGAAAGTAAATTATTATAGGAAAGTAATTTTTATCACATACACAGTATAGTTTGAATTCCATGGAGGGAAAAACGTATATGTGGTTTCATACATGCCTTAATTTCAAATAAGAGACAGCAGTGATTAAGAAAGCAATATACTCTTTGTTTCCCCTATTGTGCTTCCTGCAGTGTTTCTATATTTCTAGTTCCAAATGGCAGAGTTTTAGCTGTCAAGGTGGACAACCTCAGGGGTGTGTGCAGTATGTCCTTGAAGCCTCTCTGAATATGTCAGCTTGACCTATGTCTTTCCTTTTCCCTTCCATTTTCTCCATGCCTTCTTTTGAAGCCATGTGAAAACAGAACAGTTTCTTTAAGGAACCATAAAAAAGCAAGTTTAGTAACAGGTTTTCTGGACTTGTCAGGGTGTTTTCCTGCCAGTTCATTGGCCACAGCCCACCAAGAGATGCCTTGAGCAGCATTTTCCTACAATGGAAATGTAGGATCATAGGCTGAGGCTGCATGAATTTGAAGCTGATGGGAAAAGTGTGGGTATTCACTCATTTTTGTGCATGAAGCTAGGAGAAAAAATTACTTAATTTCTTAATTGAAGAAAAGGGGTCCAGACAAAAAAACTCCCACCAACCAACCACACAAACAAACAAACAAAAACCTCAACTTGTGAATGCTGTTTAGGCTTTTATATTTTGAGACAATTCCTTTCAGAGAGACTACTTTTGACTCTGAACAGCTCAGAACTCAATCCACTCGAGAAAACAAGAGCGAGTGCCATCTCAGAGGTCCTTTGATTCCAGACGTCATTGCAAGAGGGCACAGATATCTTTCATATATCCCATGTTATATCTGGCACCCCTATAAAAATATCTGAGTTACTCTGGAACCTCTAAAATGGCATTAGATACCTATATTTAAGAAATGAGCTGAGCTTTCAGGATGGGATTTGGTTTGAGATTAAGACACCAGACGTAGACATCTACATGTAGCTGTTGGCACATGACCTGAGAACTTAAATCCCATAAAAGGTCACAAAACAAGTTGCCAAAAAGTGCAATTTGAGACACTCTTGGGCTTGAGACATCCATGTGGGGCTGGAAGAAGTGACACCATCCTGAGGTCTTTAGGAGTGGAAGATGGAGGCCAGGTGGATCTCCTTATGCACTGGAAATGCCAACACCCAAGTTTCTTTAGTCAGCTAAACAGTGATTGTTATTTGGTATTCAATGAATACAGAAATAATACAGTTTTCCTAAAACATAATTTCAGTGTTTTCCCAGAAACTAGCAAATTATACATCATATCACTTTGATGTTTTATGTTTTCTCACTTCTCATAAATGCAGTGCTGCTAATCACAGTATTGCCAAAGATATGTTCAGAAAAAAGCAAGATGTATCTGGCATGTTTACAGAGATTGAAACATAAGTGCAGTGCCAGAGGTTTCTGGAGCAAATTTCAGGCCCACTGATCCCATGAACATCCAGAAAACCAGAAAGTGATCAAAACGTGGCTATGTTCTTTGTTCTTTAACCATACCTTCTGCAAGGGCAAAAAGAAAGAGTAAAACCTAGAAGTGTCAAGGCAAACCACATCTCATGAGAATTCCCACGGGCAGAAGAGAGACTGAGAAAAAGTTTTATGCCACTGTTGAGCCACTACAGTAGCAGCCTGTGTCCCCTTTGTCCCTGGTCCCAGCCATATGCTCCTGCTACTTTCTGGCACTGTCTTTGGGACTTATCTGATCCCATGGAAACTAGATTTAGGGGGTTAAATGGGCAGAAAACTAACATTTGTGAAGAGAAAATCGGACATTTTTCTGCCAGTTTATTGAGTTGAAACAGTCCACTCCAGAGGTGGGCAGGTGACAAAGCCAGCACAAATGGAGAAGACTGGAAGAATGGTAAAAATTAGACACTTTTCACAGCAGCTTGCTTTTAGGTGGGCCAAAGTGTCACATGTAACCGTAGTCTCAGGTCGATGGACCTGTTGTTTTCAAAACAATTCTGGACCCTTGCAACATTCACAATATGCCTAAAATACATTTAGAGTTATCTTTTCTAGTGGAAGAATGTTTTGAGTAATAAAAAATTTCATGCTATTTGTTTTCTTCTTTCAGATTTCTAATGTATGGTTCTTTATGAAAGCTGATGAAAATCCTGAGTCATAGGAGTGCCAGACTCACCAGACTATCACGTAAGGCAGAGATGAGATGGGGAGTCTCACAGCATGCCAAGCCCAAAGCCCAAGCTCTGCAGTGTGCCCTTTGTAATGGAGCTCCCTCATCCTGCCTTGAAGGTATGTGGAGTGTGACCGTCACAAGCTTGCTTTTATTTTGAACAGCTGAAAACAGCAAACCCTGTACACAAGTAAGCAGATAGGATTTCACATGTGTGATGAGACTGTGTGCGTGTGGGGAGGGTGTCCTGTTCATCACACTGCATCTTCACACTAACGTAGTTTAGCTTCACATTTGTTACAATTTGCACTACTGGCAAGTTTTTACCTCATAAATTGCTATGGATTCTCTTTCACATGTTTATTTCATTAGCACACAGATCTAATAAGACTGAGTCAACAGGCTTGGAGCTGCTAATCTAGTCCTGTCAGATATGATGCTCTACAAACAGGGTGTCTAGTTTCTTTGGACAGGAGCTGGACTTGCTGGATACCAACAGTTTGGTTACTTTACACAATCTCCTAACAGCTGAAAGAAATTGGAAACAGTAAGTAGCCTTTATTTAGGGCAAACAAAGATTAAAGTGGCAGAAAGGAAGAAAGAAACAACAGGACTGAAGCTCTTATTATACCCAAGATTTTTAATAGTATCACTCTGATGTAAATTTAGGTCTGTAATGAAAGTATACCAACCCTGGCTTCGCTGTCCCCAGAAATACTATGGCTGCACTGGGATCTTTTGGGTATCCCCACTAATTCTGCTGCTTTAGGCACATTGATCAGCTGTCTGTGAAGAGAGAGTGCAGGAAACATCCCCTAAATTTAGATCCTCTGCATCACACCTCGGTTAGATGCAGAGGATAGTTTTAAACAGATGGTATAAAACCCCTCTTTTCTATGTAAGGCAGTCACTTACACACACACTAATAGACTCTACAAAACCGCAAGAGAGAATCTGGGGTCACTGCAAACCATGCTGTTTCCAGCATTTGCATCTAAACAACAGGCCCTCTGATGACACAGACTTAGAAGAAATACACTTATTTCACTGGACTACGTAAAATTGATGGAAAGAAATTAGCAGTAAAGAGTTTCCAGATCAGAGTTTGGCCTCTTGGGGGTAACAAAGTAGATTCTGAAAGATACAAAATAGCATTTCAGCAATTGGGTACATGCTTTGCTAGGTTACTTAAGACATTACAAGTAATGTATTCCTCGGTTGTACCCATGTACACCATTAAAGTTATTCCAGTGTGGCACAGACTGAGCAAGTTGAGGTCAAAATATGCCAGCTGGAGAATATTAGGGAAAAATGTTCCTTCAATTTCTGCTTAATGTTCTGATAAAAATAAAGAAGCCACTCGCTGGTGCTGTGGATTTGTTTACTTACACTGCATTATGACTACTCTTCTCTGACTTACACTGGCTCCTGCAATATCTCTTGCCATTTCCCGTTCTTGAATTTCTCACATACTTTCCAGGAAGGAGCAGTTTATGCCCATCATGTTTCTTCCGCAGGAAAAAAGAAGGAAAAAAAAAAAAGATGTTATTAACTGTAGCAAGATGTTACTGTAGTTGTTTTGGGGTTTTATTTTTACAATAAAACTATGTTAAAAGGAAAAATTATATAAACACATAAGCTGCATTTGGCAATGGTATACATAAAAGTTTTATGGAGACAAAACCCTATAGGGTTCTTCTGGAGCTAATTATTCCAATATGCAAATTAAAATTGTGCATTATTCATTTTTGTCAAATAATTTTCATTTGCTTTGGTGTTCTTATAATAAAAATCTGCCAACAGGGTTTCCTCTTAACTCATCTAAGGAAGCCTGTGAAGAACACTCCATATTTAACTCTCTTTTAGATCACTGTGGCTTGAGAATACTTTTAATCTCTTTTCCATTTATAACTGTACTGCTTGACCTTTTTGCAGCAAGGTGTCTTGTATATAAAATGTCAAAGAGAGGATTATAGACATGGGACAAAGATATAGTTTAATTAAAAAAAGTCCTATGAGACTGAAAAAGGTTACTGGCCCAGATCACAAATATTTAATGCCAGATTACTATTTATGATGTTAAAATAACAAAAAAGGGTTTATGGGTAACTTGTAATTGACCAACCTTTACAGGTGCATATGATAATATTAAGCTTCAAGTAATAACTTTCATATTAGCTTGGAAATTAGTTTTAAAAATTTAAGAAATATTTCCTTAATGTTTTCTGTGTATTACAGAACTATCTTTATGGCATGAAATAGGTTAATGCTTTAAAGTCTGTTTCTAATTCAAAATGGTTCTGTAGGAAAGCACAAAATTAAGTGTGAGTTTTTGAAATTTATTTGCATGTTCATTATTTTCTGTCTCTGACATTTAGGCTTGGAAAGAAGCATGGGTTCAATACTGCATGAATGATTGAGAAAGACCAATCTAGATTTGTTGCTGATTTTCCCCACACACACAGTGAACAAATTTCCAAGCTGAACGGTCCTACTGAGTTTCTCCACTTCTGTTCACTTTGTGTGATAATGAGATGGAACATTTTTTTTTGCACTTCAGAAACAAAGGGAAGGCCATAAAAAAAAAGTATACCCAGAAAAAAAACCAATTTACCACTTAATTTGTGAATCAAAATGAGTTCATGATGGTACTGACTGGATTTTGGCTCAAGATTGGGTATTAACAAATCAATGATTCAGCAACGGAGAAACAAGGAAATTTGAAGCCCAGTTTTAAGAGTAGAGCACCCATAGATCTTCTTGGCTTTCACTGACAAACTCATGGAGGCATGAGAGAAAAACTGGCACACCATTTATGCAACTACTTCAGTTAAGGTGCAGTAAATATATTGTGTAGTGATAGTTTGAGTTTTATTTTTTAATATAAAACCAATTTTTGTGATTTTCAGTTAAACTTACTACATAAAAGTTCGTAAAAAAGCATAGACAGATAAAGTATAATACAGAATTTTCCTGAGTCTAAATATTTTTTGGGGAAAGGGAGGAGAAGTGTTAGATGAAAAAAATTCTTCTCCTGCATAGCAGTGGTAATCAGAATCTGCTACAAATATCCATGGTTGAGTTTGAATCTGGGCAGAAATATCAAGAATTTTATTAGAGAAAAATGCTACCAGAATTCCCATAAGAAGCCCCATGCCACTATGGGGCACTCTGGAACTTCTAGTCTGAATGGAGAAAAAGTCCTGCTAGTAAAGGCATTGCTTAGTTATTTTCTAATACGCCAGCTAGCACACTTCAATAATGATGATAGTATAACCAGTGAGGGTAAAGAGAAGACTGGTGATGAGGATGAGGATTTGGAGAGCAGATTGCCCAAAACATGAGGACAGTATTTACTCAACCCCCTGTTGGTGAAGGCATACAATAATTTTTATCTTATAGTTCTGAAGAGCTGATAAATGAAAAAGCAGATAATCTAAATAAACCTATGTGGGTCCTGCCTGCTTGGAGAGCAGCACATACAGTACAGATGAGATGATCCACCCCTGGAACTGTTCAAGGCCAGGTTGGATGGGGCCCTGTACAACCCGATCTGGTGGGTGGCATCCCTGCCCAAGGCAGGAGGGATGGAACTAGATGAACATAATGGTCCTTTACAACCCCAGCCATTCTATGATTCTATGATTTCAGGAAAAAAAAAACAAACAAACAACTGAATACCTGAAGTAATTGTAGCCTGATCTTAAGATTACACAGCAGTACTACAGTAAATAGACAGATGTTAATAATTAAAGACTTGTAAGTGAACAGAAAATGTAGTATGATGCAATATGGATTTTCCAGAATCATCGCTGTAGTATTTTACTTTTCTCAGAAAATAAATTTTATAAACAAAGGAAACATGATGGATATTACCTAAGAGGAGGTAATAAATTAGGCACTGTGTCATGTAGAAATTGATAGATAAGTTACAAAAGATGGGCATTACGAAAGCAGTAAAGAAGACAGGGAAATGGCTGGGATATTCTTGGGTCATTGTTAACACAGTCATGAAAGATGAGTTAGGAAAATTCTGCTTTTGAGTTCCTCCAGGTCACACTAACAGGTTGTGATTGATCTTCAGTATAGAAAACCAGACTAACATACATTAAAACAATGAAACCACCCAATGTTTTCCAAGTAAATAATACAAGATATGAAGTCATTTGCTTGAAGGTCAGTGACAGAAGTTCCTTCTTCACTCTGCTGCAATTCTGCTTCTCAGAACTCTCAGGCTGTTGGGTACCCTGGAGCAGAGACCTCCAATATCTACCAGTGTTATAAGTTTCCATGTAAAATAGTTATTAATTAGCGCACAGACCCCCGCTGAGTTCCCAGACACTGTATTACCAAGTTACTGTCATTTCCTTTGGATCAATGAATATTGATTAAAACCAGAATTTTCTGCTGGGCAGTTTACACAGCTCCTACCCTGCTTATTGGCAGTGGGTTTTTTCCTTTTTCCCAGCTTACCTCTGCCATATGCCATACAAACCTGGAGCCTAATCGACAGCTATGGTGCAGGGCTTACACAGGCTGAGCATTGCCACACCTGGTGCTATGGCCCCTTCCTCCTCTTGCTGATCTAATCCTCAACACCTGTACATTATATAAAGATGAGGACAAATCAGATGTTTATTTAATTACTACACATGCCCATAATTTCAATCAGCATAGGCTGTTAGTGTTCAGTCCAAGGTTTGGAGTGCAGTTGAGTATGGACCTGAAAACAAATGCCATGGACTTCTACATTCAGAAATATTTGGTATGTGTGCAGCTTTTAATAAATACTTCGTGGAAGTAGAACTCACTGGTATAACCATTTATTTTTCTTGATCACAGAGCTATACTAAAACACACAAACCCTTTCATTTTCAACATGCACATTACAGTCATATAACTTGACCCTTCCCTCATCCTGCTGTACACTTTCTTTTGCTTCTGGAAGAATATGAAGTTTTCAGTTTATGAAGGGGAAATACATTTAGCTTTACCAACTACTGTGATCCTGTGGGTTGTGTCAAATGCAGCCTATGCCACCAGATTTGCACTTCAGATTTCTCACCTGTGTCATCCTCGTGATGTAGCCATTTCCCATCCTGTGAAACATATGGACTGATCCTGCAAACCTGACAGGGACAGACCACATGTTGACTTCACTGGCTCCAGCCTTTATTTCGTCTATTGATCTGAAAGGCAATAACAGAAAGGATCATCATGATCTGACATCATTATCCTTAGGCATGGAGTTCAGATTTTGCCAATTTCTGTTGGACTCCAGCAGAACATAATCAAGGGTCTCTCACAGTATGTCAGCAAAAATTACTCCCAAATACAGGTTTTTTTCTAGAGTGTTTTTCAGACATAGGGCCATGACTCTTGTCTAGGTGTGCAGAGAATGACAGTGATCTCCTTCAGTGCCCTCCTTTCTGATTGTCCTTTTCAATTCTTACTCTTCTGGGTAAGATTTTAAAAACATTGCTTTAAACACATGGCTTTATAAATCAACTGTAAGCAGAATTTGGTGCAGTGATGTCCATTTGAATCAGCAGAGGGCCTGAAAATTTGGTCTTATGAGGAGCAGATTGTTCATTCTCTACAAGAAGTGCCCTGAGCACCTTCCTTACATAGCAGAGCAATTAGCCAGGGTAAATATACACCCAGGGTACAATTTCACATTACAGTTAAACTAAACTAAGGGCTTGCTTCCAGTAAAGCAGGAGGTGCCAGTCCCTTTCCCACCACTTTGCTCCTGCCTCTTCTGTGTCTGCTCCCAGATGCTTGATGTTTTCTTCCCTTGCACCACTCTGGCACTCATCTGATCACACAATAAACTGGGTCAATATGTTAACCTTGCAAAAAATTATTATTTTTGAGGGGGTTTTGCTAGATTTTTTTTCTGCAGCTTTAATGAATTAAATTGGCCTCTTCAGCCATCCCCTGAGCATTGGCTTGTTCTGATGGCAGGCCACTGCTGGGCTTCAGTCCACAGTGTGTGTGCAAGGAGAGCAGGGGTGCAGTGGAGGGCAGTGGGACCCCACCGAGGTAACAAGGAGCCAGCACCTCTGTCACCACCACCCCCAAGTATGAAGCTGAAGGCAAAGCTTTTGGAGTGCTAGACATCACCTTCAGTTCAGCTTTCGTTCTCCTCTCCCCTTGAACACCCCTCGAACTTGTTGAATCCTCCATTTTCTGGTTTCAAGAGAGGGTTGATTGGATTACAACTGAATATGCAGAATGTACATCTGAAAATCCACACAAGGGAGCATCATAAACCCTCTGCCCTTCGTACATTTCTAAGGTAGCCATAACTGTATCCCAGACCCTAGAAGCCATAGCACGTAACAGACTTAGACACCCAGATACCTATGACTCCAGAGCAGGCCAGCACTTCGTGCAGTGCAAATTTTTGATCTGCAAATTTAAAAACTGAAAACCTTTTCAGGCATGTTCACATTTCCTGAGTAAAACTCATTTAAATTCTCAGGGTTGATCTTAAACTGCAAGCCGGCTCACTTGATTTGTTATGTGCCCAGTAGCTATTGACAAAGACATTACTCACTGTTCTGGTCTTTTTTTTTTTCCCAGAGAAATCTTCCTTATCTTCTTGTGTCTTTCACAAGTACTGTTTTCCATAATCCATCAGATTTCATATTATCAGATTGTTTGAAGATGTATGTTCAGATTTCTTTGCTTGCTTAGCAGTATGTAAACACTGGAGACCTCAGTTAGATTTATATGACAAAGGAAGTGACAGGATCTCTTTGACAAAGCTGAGCAAGGAGTCTAAAGTGTTAGACTTCTGGAAGCTGTAGGTTGAAATTAGTGGTTAGGGCCTGTCCTCCACCAGTGACAGTGCAGATACACAGTGTAATTTATCCCTACAAGCCAGTGAGTAAACTTGGGGGGTTCCTGCAGGGACTAAGGTAATTGCCCTGTTCAAAAGCTAAAATTGACGTCTATCAAGAATTTTGCCCCATATTTGAGAGCTATCCTGACATTTCTGTGGGATAACATCCTGTCATAGAAGACAGGATCAAAATGGTGACTCATTAGGTCCTTCTTCTTATTTCTGAGTAGAATTCAATCTTAGTTCTAGATGATTATACATATATACATAGCATAAAAAATAATTATGGACAGGATGTTATTATAAATACAGAGAAAATTGTGAAGTTATTTGGAAGTTCAGTTTTTCACCTGGAATTTGTAGGTATTTAAATAAATGATTAGGGAGTAGATGATACAGATATGGCTTTTTTAGTGAGGATAAGAACATAATTTGCCACATCTCATAGTTATCAGATCTACAGTTTTGGCAGCGGCATATCTTCTCTTGGTGGGAGTTTCGTCTTGAGGAACTTTGTTACAGACCATGTGAGAAAAACTGCCCTACCTGCCTGTCACTAGAGTCTGTGCCCTTGGGTGCTGTAGGTTTACTGATAGCAGTATTGCAGATAAGCAGTAGAACGTCCACGGTGTGGTTTTATGGCACAGTGCTATGGCCATAGGTGTTGTCATTGCTCTACAGCTCCTTCAGATCAAGCCATCCAACTGTTTGTTTGGCATCACCTACTACTCTAGTCAAAGTTTTCTAATACCATAAGCAATTTCTTACTAAACAAACTGAAAACAGACCTTAAAATGTACTATTTTCAGGTTAGGTTTTGAAACCGACATGATCACCTGCTCTTCAGGGCCACTGAAGTCTTTTATGATGTAGCATTATGGTTTATAATACAAGGAAATACATGTGAAAATATGTGAACAATTTATAGCATCACAAACCTTATTTTTACCTCACAAACCTTATTAAGCATAACATTGCTTAATCTCAGAAGACTTAATTTTCTTTGAAGTTATCTTGAAAACCATCATTAGGAATCATAGGTCCTAGACTGCAGAACTCCAGGAACCATGGAAAATTCAAGAAAGAGTGAGCGAATGACTCTCCATTTCTGGTATGCTCTGAGTTCACCAGATTGGTCTGCCTGTTTAAAAAGCTTAGAAAGGGTCAGATCTGGCCAGCTGGGAATCCCTGCTATACTGTCCATATGTTTCAACAGGTGGAAGGGTTGCTCAGTTCTTCACTCTTCTGCTAGGAATTGGGCGATGTTTGGAGTGGCCCAGGGGGTGCCCAGTGGGCTGGACCAGTTCCTGCACTCTGAAACAGCAACAAATAGGGTAAGGAAGAGGCATTCACAAAATCAGTCTTTAACCCCTGTGCAGTGGAGAGAAATAACTTCCTTCAGGGGAGATAGAGAGCAGCTGAGCTAGGCTCCTGCTTTCAATCTCTTTCCAGTGACTCTGCTGGGAGCTCAAGGAGATTGGTCCTCTCTGATATGCTGGTACGAATAATGATAAAAAACATGCTCATTTGCTGCATAATTTGAGATTAAATTTCTACCAAAATGCATAAAATTCATAATCACCATTGTAGTTCTATTTTTATTATTCTAGACCCATTCACAGAATAAAAGGCAGAGGGAGAGGGAGGGAGACAAATGGAAATAAAGTTAATACTGAGGAAATGTGTCAAGTAAAGTCCCTGGAAACTTTCAAGGTCAACAACATGAAAAAGTGTGCAGGAAATCTTACAATTTAGCAAGTAAAAATGACCTCTCATTTAAGAGAAGCCACGCAGAAGAATATGGCTTTGCATTTTCCCTACTGCTGTTCACATTTCCTGTAGTTTTAGTTTGTTGTTCTTAATAATAAGAGATTATTAATAATAATAAGAGATTATTGGAGCAAATAAGCAACATAAAGTTACACCTCCACCTGCAGCAGGCAACAACTGCTGTGCAACTGAAGGCAGAGCTCTCACTCCAAGCATATGAGGCCAGTATTTCAAGAGGAATCTCTCAGGACTTGTCACTACTCTTCGAACTGAGAGAAAATTACAGGCAAACTTTCATTGCCAGGTGAATAGCAACAAAAAGCTTTATAAATGAGAACATCCTTAGCCCAGGAATATTTAGGATTTCACAGTTATGTAAAGGACCTTTACAACATATCATAACACACTTTTGATATTTATAATATACCTATTGCATAACCAAGGAACTTTAAGCTGTAGAACAATGCTGTTATAGTTTTAACAAGGTTATAAGTCCAATGAGATATATTTTAAAACCATTAAAAAGTAATACATTACCTTTTTCAGCACATTTTCCATCCACTTTAAAAGAAATTTAAAAATCTGTCAGAATTTTAGATTCCTTTGTATGCAATTTTGCATGTCTGTTTTGAGGGAAATTTTGAAATTTTCAAGGCTTTCATGTAAAGCCTGACCTACAGGAACCCTACCCCCCAAAAAAAAAATAATAAAGCATGTGTCTTCAGTGCCACTGATTTTTTCCCTCACTTGAAGAAAATATAGCAGCTGACTGCCATGACAGTTACAAATCTGTCAGGTTATGTAAACTGGGAAAAAAACAACAAAGATGGTGTCAAAAGGGATGCCTACAGTTTCTGAGAATTTGAGCTGCTTGTTCTGTCTCCCTGGGTTTTTGGGCCTTTACTGCACAGTAAGGACTTGAGAAGCGCTCGTCTCCAGCTGTAGAGATGGTTAAAAAGGCTCCTTCGACAGGTAGGAATGCCATTGCTGTCTGCATAGCCCATTCAACCCCTGGTTTCCGTGGACTAAAGGATCAGTAGCTTTTCCTGGTCCTTAGCAAGCTCCAAAACAAACTTTCCTAGAAAACGAGGTAGCTTTAGATTGAAATGTTGCCTGTATTTCAAAAGAGGTTTACCAAATATACATGCCCCTATATAGCTAATCTTATCTAAAAGTAATTGTCCAGGAAGAAAACTCGGAAGATACTGGCCATCTCTCTTCAGACGTAAGACATTCCAGTTAGTTGGGCTCCAATGAAAGAGTGACTGAGCATTCAGGGATAAAAATAAACTGCTGGTTCACATGCTCACAGACAAAGATTCAGGACATGCTGACTAAGCAGTGTTTGACAAATTAAAGTGGCTCTTTTGTGTTATTTTTTATGAACTACTCCACTGATAATTACTCTGATTATTAAATGAGTGTCAAAAGTTTCTAGGCTAATTTTCCTAGGTTATCTGCCCTTTGTGCCTATCAAGGTTTTTATTCCTTTTAACCTCTAGGGAACACGAAGAACTATTCCAGTTCCAATAACATTTAACTTTCCCAGGATCATTTTTAACTAGCTCTTCTACCACACCTAGTGCAGGGACTAAATGTGTTTACGTTGCTAATATACTTTGCTGTTGGACTGTGATCAGGTGCTCATGCCAGTTTCATTAGCTTTTTTTGGCAGTTGTTTACGCAGATGATTACAAAATGCAGCTGGGTCATTTTCAGGGTCTAGCAGCAGTAGTAGGAATTGATTTTTAGGGCCTTATTTTACACCTGCTGGAGAGACAGAAAACACAGTGGTACACCATGGCTCGTGCAGTTCAAGGAGGTCCTAACAGTCCTTCAGGGAGACTTTTCTCTGTTGTCTTGTTCTCGATATGTTTGGTCTGCAGGGAAAATACAGGAACATTGTGAATTGTTGATAACTACATGGAGCCATGTTATCAGACCAGCTCTTGCATATCCATGTTAGCAATGATGAAAAGGTATGTTTCTCACTAGGCCAATGGCTATTTTAACTTCTAGCTCTGACTAAGCCAGTGGAGCAGGAGCTAACATCCAGATCTGTGGAAGGGAGATTAATCTTTCTCCTACCATGACGTGTGTTAGAAAACACAGAGCCTCTGAGTTTGATTACTCCTATTCTCTCTTTTCAAACCATCTCCTCTAGACTGCCTTTTCAGACAGACACCTTCTGAACAGAGAAGGCTCAGGTTGCGTCCATAACACCCAGTAACAGCATGGACTGAAGGGTTAGCTCAGCTGGAACTGTAAAGTGTGCATGAAAAATAAATTCTAGAGTGGTTTGCAATTATTCTCCTGGGTAATACCCAGAGAAGGTGTAACTAGATGGGATTCACATGCTGCTAGCTTAAGCATTAACATGCTTACCACCCCAATGTAGACACCCAGAAAGACAGACTGCTTCCTGGACAGGTGGCCACCAGTCAGACAAGAGAAGTTGTAATAATCTGTTGTTTGATCTTTCTGAGGTCTCCAAGATTTCTACTGCTTTTTAGCTTGGATCACAGTTTAAATAATGATAACATTTTGCTTTTGATTCCTTCAGTTACTAACTTCTAGCATGTCAACAATTTCATTTCCATCAGTGTTTTTTTAATCTTTCATGTATTTCACAGCTTTGACTTATATAATATCTCACAGCTGAAATTTTTTTAAAGAACAAGTAGACCAACATCACGCATTTGTGAATACAAAAATAGATGGTGCTTCATAGATATGTACAGCTTAGGTTGTTTCACCTCTTCTACTCAGCAGGTATTTTCACTCTTGTTCAGGAAACTTCCAGGCTGACCTTTTCTTCATGATAAATAAGAGCATTGCTGATGTTGATGTTCTTCACCCCCTCCTGTTCAGTCCTGGATGCCCATCTGGAGTCTCTGGGAAAGAAAAGCCGAGACATGGTTTGTGTGGCCAGCTTTAGGGACATAAGACCAAGGGTCAGATGAGTCACAGCAGGCACCGGTCACATAGTGAATAGTACTGGAGAGATTCTGTTTGTATAGTCTTCAGGAGACGACCATACCATATTCATGTGTTTCATATTATAGGGCAGCTTCATATTATTGGGCAGATTCATAGATATAGGAGAGAATTGGTGATTTGCCTTCATATCACAAAGGTAGTCAGTTGCAATGGTCTGTTCACCAGATGTATTTTAGAGACCACTTAAAAGATCGAATTTACCTAAAACAGCTCTTGCTTTTTATGTGGGAATGTCTGGCATGATCACTGTCCCTGTGCCATGTATCTTTGTTTCTGCATAGTATTTGAGATCAAAGAGCTTATTGACCACTTCTGTCAGGTCTTTTTTTTCGGGATGAAAAAACTGAGCATTTGTCATGGAAAGTCCTTGCCACGGGAATTGTCACCTCCTCCGATTTTTAGCTCTGATTTGTAGCTTAGATAAAAGTCACATTTACTTACTCTAGGTCTTCCTTAGAGCTAGCCTGGGCAAACAGCCATAGAAGAAAGAAAGATAGCACCAGGCTGGTTTGGTTTGTGCCAATTTTTGATAGAGGTTATTCTAGAGTCTTGGTAATTGCAGAAGTCATAAACAGTGCATTAGCCAGTGTGACACTAAAAAAAACAAAATTGAAAGCCTATTTTTAGAGACAGTTTGAAGTTCACTTCAGGACAAAAAAGAGCTGGAGATCACTCTACAGCAACAAGTGTTATGTGATTGCACCAGCATAAAAGCTTTCAAACGTAAATCTCTTCAAAGACTTTCCGTATGAGGAAAATGTCATTTGGGAGGCCTGGGTAAGTGTCATGGACCCTGTGGAATGTAGACATGGACTTCATTTGGTGAGCTGGATGGCTTCCCAGCTATCAGCAATTCCACTGTGGCCTGAGACAAAAACTGAAAGCTAGAAGTCGCTATATTTGGTATAAGCCAAATGGAGTCTCAGGCAGTAGAGAAACAAGGGGATCTTTAAAGGGGTGTTTCTGTAGCTCCTAGACAAATAAAATCTTGAGATTCACCCAGAAGTTTCACCTCCAGTGTTCCACCTCCACTTTCCAGGCCTGCCAAGATTTTTTAAATTGACCTGACAAATAGGATTGAATAACTGCGTCTTCCAACAGCAGATGGGCAGTCAGAGGCTGCTGGGCAAGCAGCCCTCTGGCAGCAAAGAGAGATATACATATTCTGACTCAGAAATTCTTAGATAAAGTATAAATACCGGTAACTGTCACGGAAGAGGCTGTAGGAACTAAAAGCAAGGACCATAATTCTGGCAAATCTTAAAGAGATATCAGATCTTTGAAGAATTAGTGATGTGTTTCATTTTTATATCTTTTCACTGAAATCTTCTGCATATTTTTATTCATTGTACTGTGCCTGTACACTCCTTGTAGCATTTTGATATGGTAACCAGGTAAATTCCATGTGATGCTCAAATCTTCATACCAGTGGTCTCTAAGGACCTATGAAGAATGAGATATTAGGATATAATATAAAACAGTTTCTGATAGTATAAAACAGTTTTCATATTAAACATAGAAATTTTCCATTTCCAAGATGAGTAATACATCAGCTTAGAAAACAATTTTATGTGCAATATACATTAAGTTTAAGGCTTTCATAGATAAGTATACCCCAGTGAAGACAATGGACATATTCCAGTTAACAGCAGTTAAGAAATACATTGGTCTAAAATTGAATAATTATTTTTTAAGCATTACATGCATTCTTACAACACAGTCCAGCAACCTGTGTCTCTCCTGACACTCCTATGGCCCCATGTGCCATCTAGTGGAAAAGGTCAACCTTAAAAGATACTGTCAACCTGAGCTAGGAGGGTTTACAATGGAAAATGAAATGGAAAAAACATACTAAGCAAAAAGGGAGTCTTTTATTCTGAAGAGCAACATACTGTCAAGTGCAAATATACTACAAGTAGGTGCATAGGGATAATATTTGACAGCTTGGAATTAGTATTAAAATTATTTCCAGTGTAAATAAACACTTTTGAATCTTTAACTGCATAGAAATCAATACTGTCTGAGGGACAATCGGACTTATTTTTCTTATTCTAGTGATTATTCTTGATTTCATAAAGGCAATTTGGAGAAGGAAAAGAAATACAAAAGATAAAAATAGAAAAGTACATGTGGAACTCAGAATTTGAAGGAAGTAGTAACAGCAATTCTTAGAATTGATATCAGTTTTCCTGCTGTCTGAAATGCAAATGTAAAAGAAATCAATGAAATGTAAATATAGCAAATTATACTAAGAATTATTTCATTATTTTTAAAAAACTCAGGTTTCATGGGGTTTTTCTTTCATTTTGTTGTCTCTCTCCAGCTAGGCTGCTCTAGAGATCTATTTTCTCTCTTTTTTTTCTCTTGAAGCATATCACTGCTTCAACTTCTGCCTTTCTTCAGTCTTTCCTCTCTTCAGGAGCTCTTGCAGCTGTTTTTGCAGATCCACTCTCCCTATCTTAGTCTAATTTTCCTGTAGTTTACAGTATGTTTGTGACTGCAGAATCACTTTAACTGTATTACCTAGAAAAAAATTCCTACAGTATTCATCTTCACAGATGCTTTTCTGAACCAACTTTTTCTCAACACTTAGGTCACAGCAGCAGATCTTACTGTACTAGCAACACATGGAATACTAGTAAGTCCAGGGAAGTCCCCTCCATGGAGCTGGAGAGGCCAGCAATGCTCTGAGCATTGTGTGTTTGAAGGAAAGCTTACCTGTAGCTAAAACTTTTGTTCTGACACCAGACAGGCAAAAACTTGTTGCTTATTAAAGCAGAGTGAACTAAGATCCCTGCAAATGAAATTTTGGGCAAGATACCTGTGTGTCAAAGTTCAGCTCATTCCCTATGCCTTTATGTTCTTGAGTCTTAGATACAAGATACTGGCTAGGAGAAATAGCCCCATAAACAATACATATTTTTTTCCTCCTCCTGTTGAAAAATCTCAAGCCTTTTTGATGACTCAGAGAAAAAAAAAGGCCAAAAGAAAGGCCAATAAAACAAATGTGGGCCCTAATTGTTCCCACTTTAAACACGTATTCATTATATGTTTAGCTGCTGCAACTTCTGCAGCAAGGTCAGTTTCATTACTTTCAACATGCTACAAAAGTTGACCTGAAAAATGCAGGCAAAGACACAACAAAAGTTATGCCAGCATCTTTAATCTCAGCAAACACATTGAGAAGGTCGTGAGAAAAAGTGTACTCCTCGATCTGACAGCACAATCCTGTCAAGTAAGTCTCATCATTGCTGACAGGCTTAGAGGTGTGGGAACTTCTCAAAGAAAATATTCCCCAAAATATTTCACAGTGGAAAGTGTCAGTCAGCTGAACGACAGAAGTTGCTGACTCCTCTCCTCTCGTTTCTCTCCTAATGGACCTCTGACTAGATGAAGTCATATCTATATGTCTTCATACACTAACATCAAACAGACACTTGCAGAAGAACCTAGCACTTCATTTCATTGCCTTCTGATGCAAGACAGGGCTTCCACCAACAAAGAATATCATAACATGAATGAATTTTTCTGGAAGAAAAAACACTACTGGAAAGTGTAGAATTTAAATGATTCTAATCGCATTGCTAAAGCAGTTCTAAATACTCTCTGGCCCTGCCACTCACTGCTTTAAAGGCATAGCTTTTTTATGAGCATAAAACCTGTGAAATGTGTCTAGACACTGAATACATAATCCTGAGCTGTGGAGATTCAGTGAGTGTGTCTATGTTGGTATTCACTGGAAGAGCTGAATGATGATGAAAGGGAATTAGAGAACGAGAGAGTTAACTTCCCCATGTGCATGCAGTTGGTGCCAATCAGGGAGCAAGACCTTCCTTCTTGCTCCCAACAAATTGGCCATATCTTTTCTACTTGTGTATATATACGCAAATATATCTATATCTATATCTATCTATATCTATATATCTATATCTATATCTATATATCTATATCTATATCTAATCTATATCTAATCTATATCTATATCTATACCTATATCTATCTATCTAGTTATATATCTATATATATCTATATATATCTATATCTCATACTTGCAGAGATTTTTCAGGTTATTCCAGAAGTGTGTTCCAAAGAAAACATGTCCATAAAATATGGCATATTCCTTTCCCTTTATAAAATGTTGGTACATGACACTCATTTCTAATCCTAAAATCAGGAGGAACACAGTACTCCAACTACCCATGCTCATGGGAGTGGGCAAGATGCTAGCCCATCCTGGGACCAAGAAAAAGCATGAAATAAATCAGAAATAACTACATTAATTTGGGATAAAATAATTAAAAGATAAAGTGTATTAATATTATGTTATAAAATTTTTGGCATGAATTTATTAAAACACACTTCAGCAGTCAGAGCAGAATAAAAGCTAATTTGCAACTGGTTGTAATGGGCTTGGAATCAGCTTTAGTATGAGAAGAAAGTTCAAATACACTAGAAAGGAAATGCAATACAATAAAGCTGTGACTCAGGGGGCTGATTGGGATAATGAAATGCATTTCAATGAATTCTGATGGGTAAAGTATTATTACAGAGGAACTTATAAACGAGGGGAATAGATGAAATTTGCCACAATAGCACTACACTGTCACAGTGACTTTTATTGCTATAGAAATTATTTTGAAGTGTGAAAGGTACTGTACTTGGTGTTCTAATAAGTAATCTAAAATGACTGTCTCTATTTCACTGAGCTTTGTTGTTCATCAATATCAAAAGTATAGACTTTGTGTCTACTCGGTGACAGAACTGCTAACACTGTTCATCTTGTCAGCTGTGAGTCTCCTCTGCATGCTAAGACCATAGAGCAGACATTCTGCACATGTATTAATATACAATCCAGGGAGGTTGTGGAAGTTTGCTGTTTTGCCTGCTCTGTGGGGGCCTCCTGTGGCCTGAATTAGACGGCTCCTTCTCTCACAGCAAAGCAAAAATAATTCTTGAGTTATGATTTGTGTAAACACCAGGGCTAATGCCAAGATCAGAGAGCTGTGGTTTGCTTCTTTTGTGTTTGGAAACATTACAAGTAATATTTTATGAACTTTTAATTTGTATATAATTTCCTTTATGCAAATATATACTTTCTTGTTGAAATTTTCATCATTTTATAAACCCAAAATTTGACTTGCCTCAAAATGGTAATTAAAACCACCCAGATTTTAAACTTGTATAACTTTTTGATAGATTTCTTCTCTGCTTAACTGTGTAATCAAATCTTATTAGAAACTGTGGAACATGGAGCAATTACATAATTTCTTTGATTTCCCAAGTCTGTGTTGATAATTTTACAACATCCCTTAGTTTTAGATACATTTAGTTTTAAAGAAAAACTGTGAATCTTTGCAACTTATGGAATATTGTTTTAGAATTTCTGTGGATGGTGCTGAAGAAAAGAGTGTAGGTGAGAAGATTATCTGTAGTGCATCCTTTAAATATATTTAAGATAGCACTGAAATAATTTTGCATCTTATAAAACATATGATATTACCAATGGCTTGATTAACTGTAAACAGAATATCTTTTCTCATCATCTTTTGTTCTACTTAGACTGTGTGTTCTGGGTGGGATTTTGCATGTCTCTTACAGGGTTACGCTTTCTTAGCACACAATGTGTTTTGAGCATTACCACAGTATGAGAATATGTTTCAATATTATTATTCTGCTTGCAGCATATCTGATTTAGGATGTCTTAACCAATTTCCCACTCACTGGCAATTATTTCTGGTTCTGCTCCAAGAGGCTATCACACACACCCCTTCTTTGTGCCATTTGCACAGTTTTTGTGATCTGGGAAGCTGTGTTTTTCAAAAAATACAGCCTCTTGTTATTCCTTGGGAAAGAGCCATGCAAAGATCTGGTAGATGGTGCAGTCATGCCATCAAAGAGCACAACTAAAGAATAGTGATTTCTTGCAATAAATGAGAAATGAGCACCTCCAAGATGAGGGGAAAATTCTTAAAACACACCTGCTGCTGAAAGTGAACTCTCATTCATTAGTCCCAGTCTGTTTGCAGTTCATAAATGTTTGTCTTTCCTAAGTTATTAAATATCTTGCCCCACAGCATGATTTGTAACACCTAATGACAGCTCATATTTTACCTGAGCAGCCTGTGAAGCATGTTGAGTTCATGCCCTCTGTAAGATATTTGCATCACATGTCTCCTTATTCTTTCTCACATCTGTTGAGGGCATATAACAGAAAGGGAACATGAGCCTCAGAGAAAGGGCACATGAGCTTCACAGCAGGAACTATTCCAACTGCCAACAAAATAAATCATATTACAGGAGGTAAACGCGAAGCCAATGAAAGTACCACTTGAGAACCTACTATGAGTAGAACTGCTTTCATTAATTGTGTTTGCAGGCATTACCATGTCAGGCTACCACATCAAGGGAAAAATAAGGAGCATAAAAACAGATGTGAGAGACCACAAAATGCTATATGTTATATAAAACTAGTCCTGAGTCCATAACTGAGGTTAGTCAATAATAGGCAGTGTCTTTCCCATGTGGAGTGAAGAAGAGGGGAAAACCCCCCCCATCTTGTTCCTGCCCAAGAAATATTATTGGTATTGTGTGTGGATGTGTGAGAGCAAGGGTCATCTATTTCTCAGCTACAATCAGCCTTTGGAAAGTATCAGACTCACACAGCGGGTAGCAGATTTCAGCAATCACCATGCATCATGTGGGACTGGCTGTCAGTGGAGAGCAGGAAAGCAGAAGAAACAAGCATACAGGGAGGTCAGCTTGCTGTCTTGGTGACTTTAGTTTCTCCCTCCCTCCCTCCCTCCCCCACAGCCTCCTCCCCTGTCTGTTCAAACTCTACACAGTAGATGTGCCACAGCAAAACAGTGCAGTTCAAATGCATTCAATAAACACAACTGGCCTAAAAAATGGTGGATGTTCAACAATCTACTACTTCTCTAAGGCAAAGGTTCACACCCTACTATGGGTTTGTTTTGTTCATCTATTTGATGCATGTTCTAAGCAAGTGCCAGCTTGCTTTCCATTGGGAAACAAATGGTTTCTAGCGCTCACAAAAGTAGAATTGTCTGAATTCAGTCTTTAATTTGTAATAAACTGGTTTGCATTATGTATCATGCTCTGGGTTAATGTTTCTTTATTCTAACTTGAGAGGAGTGATAGTTGTGATTGCAGGCTATCAATAATCAGATAAAGCAGTTAAGCAGATGTACTGATGGAGAAGTCAGAGGAAGAAGCTTCACTGACATTACCTTGATTACTCCTGACTCTAACCCTGGGCCAAAGGGATTTCAAGGGGGCTAATGTGAGGATCTCTCCCTTTACTAACTCCTCCACAATGTAGTATGTCAGAATCTCTCCCTGGTAATCTCCCCATGGGAGATCCGCATCTTCATTGCTCCCTGCCTCATTATTTTCCCTTTGGAACTCCATAATGCTCCTTTACCCCATTTATTAAAGATCCAGCATTTATTAAAGAAAAGTTTCCCCAGAGATGAACCCTTATCTTCCTTCCTCTCTGTTCTTTTCCCGTTATTAGAGATATCCTCTAAATATCACCATGTCAGTCTATGAGAAGGATTAGGGAGCAAAAAATATACAAGTGTGAAAGGGTTAGGTGAAGAGGGCCAAAGCAGCCCACACTGTCGCAGATATTGTGGTGTCATTGGCACCTTTAATTTCAATACTGTCAGTGTCACTCTTCCTTATAGCTGCAGCAATATCTTAATAATGGCATATTGCATGTCATTAGTACAAACAAAGCAAAACAACAGCTTTGCAATACAGAGCCATAAGGTAAGCAACATCCGCATAGACGCACACGATCTGAATGTGATCTGTTCCTTTCAAATTGTTGTGCTTTATGTAAGAGTCGAGCTGGATTATTCCCAAGAGAGCAGAGAGGCAGATCCTTTCCAATAAGGAGCATCCGGCGCTGGGGTAGGGCTCGGAGGATCCGCGGTTGCGCACCCCGCGGCCCCTGCCCGCGCCCGGAGCGCGACTGCGCAACGCCGCCACCAGAGGGCGCCGCAACACAGCCTCAGCGCCGGCGGCTCCCTTCCATCCCGCCCGGCTCCCTTCCAGCCCGCCCGGCTCCCTTCCAGCCCGCCCGCCCGGCTCC